>JAWLRI010000853.1:803306-824485 GCA_034781795.1 Crypturellus tataupa | reverse complement strand
TATTAAAAATTATCTGTGTGTTGTTGTTTTTTCTTTTTGTGTGTGTTCTTTTTACACCGAGAAGAAGAATATAACTGACCTTTTGTATTCAGACTTGGAAGTGAGTCATAAAGTTGTGTGACCTGGATGCAATATCAACTACCTTTAGAATCAGAAAAATGCATTGACACGAAAAGATTTAATTAAGATCATTAAAGGATTAATGATCTTAATACAGAAGTCTTCTCTTCCTTTCCTGAAGTCCATTCTTGAGATGGGATTATTCAGCATATATGTTTTTCCTTCTTAAAGTATTTTTTTCTGAAATCTTTCCTAGTAATTACCTCTTTACCTGACAATCTGTTCCTGTATGGATCCTGTTCATGGATATCAGAAACAATAACAGAGAACTTAATAAGACTTTGCTGGACGTTTGGAAGCTCTCTTAAGCTTTTTAAGGGTGAGGCCCTTCCAGAACAGAATTCAGACATTAATTGTCATTCTATAGATATCTTTTCTGCGTGTGTTCAACCGCAAAGCACTTGTTCCATCCTTTGTCTATGACCTTACTGACATGGCATTGAGGAGGCTACCAAGCCATTTACTTCTTGATTGTGAGATCCCTGTAGTGTTTAATGAAACACATCATTAAACTTTGCAGGAACTGAGTTTATTTGAAAGATGAGCACAAGCTGGAAAGGTGAATGTAACTTCTAACTGGGGGCCTCCATACCAGCTCTGGATGTTTCCATCTTCCTGGCACAAAGAATTCATTCTGTACCTAGACTGCTAGAATATTGTTTACTGCATTGTAACAGAGCCAGAACCTGTGGTTAGTACTTAATTAATATGCTTCTGTTATACTCTCATTTGCACTTCAGTTAAAATCTCCAGATGCTAGAGATAAGTGAAACCATGAAAACAATTGCAGGGCATATTCCTACCAGCACAAGAGTGGCATTTTTCTGTGGATTATTGTAGAGTTAAAAACTCTCATCATTCAGCACTTGAAAAATAAGTTCCACTGTTTTAAAGAGGTTTTGTGGGTGATGACAGATGGAAAAAAAAGGAAAGGAAAAAAAGGTGGAGAGGTATATGAAGTGAGTAGGATAGGATGTAAGATTGTCAAAAGTCTGTCCAAAAAAAAAAATTGTTGGAAGTTCTTTTTTTTTTTTTTCTTTTTTTTTCCCTCCTCCAAGTGCCAATAAAATATTTTCCATTAGGACTGTATTAATTCAGCAAGACAATCCTAACCTTTGAGCTATTCAAAAGAACACTACTAAGGGTTTCTCCCCCACACCCTCCCTCAGCTTCAATCTGCTTTGCAATGAAAGAATGAGTTAACCTGGAAAAAAATAGGGTATACAGATACAAAAAAAATGCAACAAGTTTAAAAATATAGAGGTCAATACAAACAGGCACAGGAAGATATGACAGTGAATCTAGCATACCAACTATCTATCTCTTCTCTGACCTTCATAACAAATACAATAATTATCAAGAACAACAAGAAGTGTTAGATACTTAGCCATTCTCCAGACACCAAGTCTTATTTGAGTATAAGTCATTACACAAATAACTTAGTTGAACTCCTGGAATTAGGCTCTCTCATGTTAGAAGTTTTATTAGGACCAGGAGCATGATTTTGAAGGGAATCTCCAAATCTTGTGTATTTTGAGTGCTCACAAACTGTACTTTTTTGGAGAAAATTTGATGAGAAACTCTGCTCCAAGTTTGAATGAAATGTTCACCAATGCCTTTTGGAATCATAAGGGTCTGAAAGTTTTTCAGATGGCTTCTAAGCATATATATTACAGAAATATTTAATGTAGAAGACCAATCAAAATTACTCCAAAGTGCAACTTCTGAGCTGCTTCTTGTGCTAATATAAAAGTCTCATCATTAAATTCTTCCATTCGGTGATTGACTCCAATTACACCAAATTATCTGCCAACCCAGCAAATCTATGCACAACCTAGAAAACCAGTCACAGAGAAGGGAGGAGATCCACAATTTTTCTGCCCAGTTCCTCTAGGCTATATGTAAGTATAGTGTCAAATTCCCTAAATTCCTCAGATGTTCTTTAGATAGAAGAACATGCAATCTCCATAAAAATCAAGAAAATCATCCAGGTTGGAAGGGAATTCCTGAGGTCTCTAGTCTAACACTGGCTCAAAGCATGTGCATAAATTCAACACTAAATTCAGATCAGCTCAAGACTTTATTCAGTCATGTCTTGAAAACCTCCAAGGATGGAGAGTGTACAGCATCTGACTGTCCTCATAGCGTTTTGTTATATTTTGTTTTGTTTTTGGTTATGTCCACTCAAAACTACTTCTGTTCCAATTTGTGTCTTTCTTCTAATCTCAGTGAACCTCAGTAAAGAGTCCGTTTTCTTGATAAACTCCTCAAAGGTTCTCAAAGGCTGCTGTTAGGTCACCTCTGAATCTGTATCTTCTCCAGGTTGCAAAAGCCTAGCTCTGTCAACCCAAGATAAGTGCTCCAACCATCTTGATATGCTTTTCCTGGTCTTGATCAAGTTTATCAACACTTGAAGGACTAATGAATATCCAGGGCGTTTGTTTTGTTTTTGTTCTTGCTTCCCTACTCTGAATAGATCTCACCTCACACACCTCATAGGCAAGTTAGGACCAAGCTCTTCTAATATATCCAGCACAATTATTTTTCTACCTCATAACCTCTTTCTATCCCTTGCCTCTTTTCTCTTCTGCTTTTTAAATCTATGTGCAAAACTTATTTCTAGCTTAGCCCTAACAAAGGAGACCAAGAAGACTGAAGTCAGTGGACTAAGCACAATCTTAGTGCCATTTTGAATGCCTTAGAGTATCTTTGCTTTGTCTCCTGCTGTTCATCCAGAAGGGCATTATGACCCTTAGATCCTCTGTCATATCACACAGATGACATGGATTTCATGGGTAACCTAAGATGTCTCAGAGAGAACAAAATACCTTTATTTAGACAACTAAATTGAGGCCCAGGAGATCTAACCAACGTAGTGTTTTTCATCTAAACTTTCTGTTCTTTGTCCTATGAGACCACTGAACTGTTGGGTGCTACTGAAATAAAATGAGCTAATTCTCCCTTGAGGTAGGATTAAGTAAACCTGGCTCATTCCCAGAGAGTTATACCACTTATTTTCTCACAGCTTGCCAGGCCGTCTGTGAGTAGGTATGATCCTTCCATAAAAAGCTTTTTCAGGTAGAAAGAGCAGTCAAAATCCTCAGTTTAACTCTTACAACAATATATCAAACAGACTGCTAATAATATTTAAAGAGTCACTTGTCTCTATTTATTTATTGCTCATTATTTCAAGGGGTAGAAAGATGACATTTGAAGTTGTAGAACAGTGTGCAAGTCTCTCCACCTTCCTACCAGTTTTTAAGTATTCAGAAGTCAAAGGCTAGTCGGAAAGCCTCTAATAGGTAGAATAACCTTTCTAAATCAAACTAGACAAAATGAGTCTGTTTTCTTGACACAGAGAAGAAAAACAGTCCTGAAAGCTTGCACAGTAATTTGTTATTCAAAAGAGAAATAGCCTTCTGAGAAGGCTTTGAGGAGCTTTATAAACCTGGTCAGACATCTGTCCATCCCTTCAGATCACCTCTACACCAGGTCCAACTGATTGCACGCTGCAGATCATGCTAAAATACTGCAGGTCATTTTGAATATCCTATTCAAAAACAAGAACAGTAGAAGATGACTGAACAGTTTTGAGTGAGAGTGGAAAGGACAGACAGAAAAAGCAGTAAAATCAAACTGTAAGTTTGATCAATGCAAGGTTGATCCTCTTCTAACTCTATTAGAAATCTTTCTCCATTGGGGTATTTCCACAAGAGAGTTAAAAAACCAGACTATTTTTTTCCTGGAAAGCCTATCTTTGTGTTCAATCCAGGATGTCAGGTGACTGATCAGACTACTGAAGGGAACTCTTTACTATCTGCTAACGCACCACTTATTTTTTTCACCCATCATTTATTCTTGAAATAAATAGACAAACAAAATATTACCAATATAGAAAAGCAAATTATTTATTAATTCATATTTTCATTTTAATGACTTATGCATGCTTTCTTATTGTTTCTATAATTTACACTTACTAGGCAGATAAGACATAATACAGGCAGAGTAATTATATATCTGATATCTTTGGTTTTCTTTGACATCCATGAATTGTTTGTGATGGAAAAAAAAGTATATAGACTAAGTAAAGGGAAATAAATAGAAAAAAAAAGTACACATCTAGGTTTACTGGAAAAAGAAATAACAACTTTAAAATTGCACTTTCTGCAATAGTTGTATGGTCAAAGAAGTCACAGTCCTTCTGGGAGTTTGTTAAGTCCCAAATAACACAAGGTAATCTCCAATTCAGGACTTTTTTTCAAGTTTATCTGCTTCCAGACCTCTTTTCCCTGATTACTGGTCTCAGACAGCATTTTCAATTCCAAAGGTTGAATGATGCTCAGGGTAGGGTTCAGTGAGTGAAATCTCCTCCAGAAGGTTATCAATAATTGACCTGCAGCTCCCCATTCCTTGGTGTGATAACACAAATCTCCCAGTGATGACTGCGGCAGGGTACAGCCTAGGATCCAATACAAGGAGCTCCAGGCTGCAGGATCCTTAGTGCTTAAATTTGTGTGTGACAATGACACGAGTCATTTTGTGTGACAATGACATAACAATTGCATCCTATTTCAAATCTGTATGAAAGAGGAATAGCACTAAACTTCCCAGCACAGGTAACCAGTAGTAGAATAAGAGTGCTGAATGACTGTAGCAGGAATTTCTGACTCGTATTCTTCAAAGCAGACCTAGTTCTGCTTGCTGGTGCTGGCAACAGTTTCAAATATTTTTTTGAATCCTAGCAATAAGGTCAGCTGAGAAAGTTGCTCTTGCGCTCATCATTAGTACATAATTGCATCTACCCTCCTGCACCTTCTGCCCAGGTTCATACAACAACTTTTCAATATAGGCATATTATATATAATATTTATAAATATATATATACATATATATATGCTTGTGCATGTATTTGTGAAAGTGGGTGTATGCGTGTCCATATACATATATTAATATATGCATGTGTGTATATATAAATATATAGAAGTATATATAAATACATATAAATAAATATAAATAAATATAAATATATATAAATATACATAAATATAATCTTTTTTTTGTATAAGAAGGAAAAAGACACATCTACCCTGTTCTCCTCTACAAGCCAGTCTGACTCAGAGGAGAAATGACTGCAGAGAATGTGTATTGAAATTAGACATTAAAACGATGTTTGCACTTTTGAGATGGGAATTGACACATCTAGGGTTAAGATTCTTTGGTAAAACTCTAATCTACACAGTGAGGCAGCAACTGAGACTGTTCATTAAAGCCAACTATATGTGTGTGTATATATATATGCATATTTAGCTTTTCAAAATAAATTTCCATTTAACTCCCTGATGACAGCAGATTTCTCCCTTCTGATATACCCATTTTCATCTCAAAAAGAATAAATTAATTAGGATGAAAATGCCTCCTTTTGGTAAGGAGAGTCCCAGAAACAGGCCTGAGCTTGATAAACCATCTCTGCTCCTTGATTTCTGGGGGAAGGAACCACCTCCTGCATGATGTGAACCTGAATGCCTGACTTCATTACCTGAATTTCCCTATTCTTCATAATCAGCGCTTGAGTACTGCAGGAGTTGTAAGGATGTAAAATCAAGGATCCAGGAGAGCTGCGATTGTGGAGTGTCTGGAATAGCCTCCTGTTTATTTTGCCTCATCACGGCGTGCTGGAGCATTAAGCCAGTGTTGCTCTCTGCAGCCTGATGGCAGAACCATGTGATGCTTCTTCCGTGTCCACTTATGTTAATTGGGATAAATGTGCTCTCGCAAGATGCAGCTGGTGTTCAAGGAGGCCTGAAAGAGATATTCTCCACTTTAAGGAGGCTGATTTTAGACGATTTTGCTACACTTCCCAGGGGATGGGAATGAAATCTCTCGTTCTGTGTCAGTATATGTAATTATGTCAGTATTCTTGTTCTCTGCAAACACATTTTCTGACCCTGCACTTATGTAACGGTGCTCACCACTGCAGTTCTGCAGGTTGCACCCATCACATGCATTGAGCTTTCTGCACAGAGGCCACTTCAAATGAGAGCTGTGCTGAGGGTAAGGTTCATCAAGACAGATTGTGCCTTCCTCTAAAAAGTAATAGCTTATGCATGGTCTGATCCTTATTCTAATTAAAATATATATCAGTGGGCTTTAAAGATAGTTTCCTCTAGTGCTAGTGGTGTTTCTTCTTGAAGACAGAATATATCAATCCATGGATTTCCTACTTGGTGTTTGTCTGCCTCCTGCCTTGAGACCTACAGTTTTCTGATCTTTCCTGGCCCAAGATGGAAGCAGTTCACATTCCTTTGTCAAAAGGAACCTGTTTTGGATCTCATGATCAAACTGTCCCTGTTGCTTCCTCCAGTAATTACAGAGCCCTTATACAGCAATTATCACAGTGCTTTCTGTTATGAATAGCCTTTCAATTAAGTACATTGAAAATCTAGTTCACAAAAAATGCCATCATCTTACATTCATAAATAACTGGGAGGATGGGCAGACAGGAATGGTCAGATTAGCAGAAGAAGCAAACAGATTTTTTCACTGTAATCTGATTTGGCATAAAAGACACAAGGAGTAACAAGAAAAAGAAATATTCAGTTTCATTCAGTTATTTTCAAAATTAGGTATAGGTTCATTCATACTGTTACTTTTTTCACAAGGGGGAAAAAAGTGAAATAACAATATTTTTCCTTTAGTATTAATATATATATGGAGTGGCTATATCAAAGCTATATATATGGCTATGTATTCCCATACATGAAATCAGCCAGTGGTTCACAGTGTGAGAAAGTCCCATCAGATTCTTATCATGATTTCAACAGAACAGCTCCTTTCCCGTTTGATTACTTCCTTTTAAATTATATGAAGTCCCCACTTATTCTTTACTAGTACACAGCAAATGAAATTCAACAGATGGTGTCACACCAAGCAGGTCCATCTTAGTTGAAACTACTTTAGCTCAAATTGCATTTGGCAGGCACACTTACTTCTGGGAGCATTGGTGTTTTATTTTTTGTTGTTGGTAACAATGTTCTTTTCTTACGGCTTCTTTGTAGATTAAATTACTATCTTAGTATTCACATATCTCCCATGACAATCTACCAGTGTTGATACTGTGCAGTTCTAATAGTCAGAGATTACAGGCTCTCTATATTAAAAAAGAGAGACATCTAAATGATCTAGTAAAAGCATTATTTTAAAGGAGAGAATGTATTTCCCAGTCCTGAATCTCTAATTTGAGAATGTCTAATTTGTCATCTAAGAGTTAACCAGTTGATACCTTGATCATTTACATATCCAAAGAAAATTCTTCACAGGTATGCATAAGTTGTTCCAAAGTAATAGAAAGCAAATTCCTCGTGTTTCAGACACATGGTATTGAGTAAGCCTGTGTACTTTCACATTCTTAGGAATTCAGGTTTGTCTTGAACTTCTGATGAGAACATAGTCTAAAATTTTTTGGTTTAGTTTGAGGTCTATTTGAATTGTTAGTCCTTAGCTTGCTTTTGAGATCATCTGCCACCAATTGGAGTCACTAATGCCAGTGGGGATGTTTCTCAATGCAGGCCACAAAGCCTGCAGCATAATGAATCATATTGAGAACAGAATGCCTGGAAATATGAGATATAGCTTATCAGGAGCAGGGAAGAGCCAAGGATGAGGAATTAGAAAGATCTTCTTAGATATTAAATAAGGGAAGAGTTTTTGAAACGATGCTTATCAATTGGTGTTGTCAGATACATACTAGATAGAATAAAGAACACAAAGATGATATTTTTCTTAACTACAGATTTTTCTCCAATCCATCCCAATGGAGGAATAATCAATACTGGCTCTCTCTGTAAACTCTTGAAATTATAGCCAAAATGGGCATCATGAGGGTGAACAAAGTTTCTATATTTTCCTGGGTGACTAGAGGGATACAGCAGTGGAGAATGAAGCACTCAGAATGCCCATCTGTTATTTATTCAGGCACAGCTGAAGCTCAGTAACAAGCAGGATTCAGATTCAAATGATACTCTTCAGTGTCCATGTTCTCCTGACATTCATACAAACTGACAGAGTAAACGAGATTAGTAAATTCTCTGCTTTATTTTTTTTCTCCCCTTAAACTACAGTCATACGTAATTCATTAATAGAAATGTGAATGTGTTACCCAAATTATATCCTGCAAGAGAAGCAGAATTGGTCAGAATTCTATGATTTTGACTACCTCTTATAGCCCAGACCCAAAGAAGACCCAACTTCCTTCACATATATGTGATAAAACTAAAATTATACTTAGAGACAGTGCAGGGAATGTTCCTGCACTGAAATTCATCATCTCTTTTTTGTCTTAGTTTGTGCTCCATTTGATCTGTTAGTCCAACATCTGCTTTGCTTTATGGCATAGTGTTGTCTGGATTAGTTACCAGCATCCCAGTCACAGTTCAGAATTAAGCACTTTTTGAATGAAGGAGCACAATTCTGGAAAATAAGACAATTTAGGTAGCTCCATGACAGCTGAGCCTCAATCAGAACAGTATTGAGTGTTTAATTTACTGTATAACTATTGCTGTAGAGCCTGATCAGAAGTCCTTTTAAGTCTTTCTGCTGACTTCAGAGGATTTTGAGACATTCTCTGATTGAAGTAAAACACTGTCAGCTCTATAATATATATGATGGAAGGCACGCAGTCTGAACCTGTGGTTTTCTTGGTGCTCATCGTACTTGGAGTCACCTAAACAACTTCCCTCAGGTGAAGACTTGAGCTTAGATATGTGAAATCTTTTTATTGCCTTATCATGTCTTCTGAGGCTGTTCTATTCTTTGTGTTTCTTTTACAGGTACTCAAGGAAAAAGAAAAATTCTCCAAATATTCTGCATTCTTCCACTTGGCCTTGCTGTAAGCAGGAGCACAGTTAGGCCCGGGTGTTGTATGTCTGTGCACATCTCATTTTAGATCCCTGAGCAGTGCGTTGTACAAAACATAATCACTACTGCTCTCTGATTAGTTTTCCTCTACTGTTTTTCCAGGCAGAGGAGGCGGCTCTGAATCGAATGAGCCTTCTGAAAAAAAGACATAAACCAGTTAACATATATTTTCTGTCAACATGAATGGACATGAACTGCAGTTGCCCCTATCTTTATTACTTTTTATTTCTAAACGATTCTATACAACATATTGTGCCTTTCCTTTTTTTACCACACATTCTGCCTTGCAAAGTTTCATGGAAATAAAAGATACTTCAACAGGAGAGGAAAAAAACATAGCACCGTTTAATCAGCCTTGCATGTATATTTTCCTATTCTGTTAAATAAGTGATAGTGTTTTTCTTTAGGCTGTTGAATATTTATTTAAGTGGAATTTGTGTTAACATAAAAGGAAGAACAACCACATATCTGAGCAAGGTTATAGCAGTGGATACTATGAAAGCAGAATTCTTTATCTGAAGTAATCTAAATTGGAGGAAGGCTGTAAGTCAAATAACAAAGGATCCTGACATAGCTGTGATACACTTAATTTCTTTTCTCATTAAAGAATGATAGAGTCTCCTTAAGAGACAGTCATTTTATGAGTATCTCAGGGGATCAGATTAATATGGAACTAGTAGTAAAGCGCTTAAATGGACTCAATCATGACCAAGTGAAATCCATGCTAGGATTATTAGAAAGATAGAAAGAGAAGTTACAAAACTCTATTAGTGTAGAGTTCTTTTACACTGTAAAAAAAAAAAAAAAAAAGAAAAAGGAAAAGAACGGGAACAGAAAAGTGGGCTTCTTTTCTCCTTTTCAATTCACTTTCAATTTTCTTCAAAGACCTTGAACTCAGGAAAGATTTTTTTTTTATTTAAACAACTCCCGAAAAAAAATGTTTCTCTATTTGCTCTCCTGACTAACATAGCCAAGTCACATAATGTACCTGTACGAAAGGTTCTTCCTCTGCAAAACAGCCCTGATGAAGTTTACCTATTGCTCAAGAAGGGTGTCATGAAGACTTAAGTAGGATATAAGGGGTGTATAGGCCTTACATCAGCTGTCTGACCACGCATAAATTTTTCCTTGATGTTTATAGAGCAGCGTGAGTCTGTTTGGGGGTGGAGGCAGTATGACAGGTATGATTATATTTGACACTCCGATTAGAAGATAGGACTTTGTCCTCATGAAGAAAAGGAGTTTGCTCTTGTGAGGAGGTATCATATTCTCATATTTACTTTGCAGAACAGAACTGTACATTTTTACAACAACATAAATGACTTTATTGATGGTTATATTAGAAGAGGCATACATACTCACAGTTTTATGGTCAGAACTGCAATAGGGTCCTGATATTTTCTTTCTTTTGTTTTTCTATATTTTTCTCTCTCCATCCCCATTTTTACTGTTCTATAATGACTGAGGTTATTTTCCCTCCATCTCAAATTGTTTTTGTGCCTCCTATTGTCCTTGGCTCCAGTGCAAGCCAGGGACAATACCACTGTAGAGTAAAACCATAATCAAATCCATAAAAAAACCTCAAAGCAATTCCAGAAAGCAAGACTGGGATGGAAAAGGTCTCATGAACCATCTACTTATGAGTCGCCTAGCAGACTATAGCTTTGCTACCAAATGCTACTCTCTTGTGTTTCACAGTGCTTTCACCATTTATTTGCCTTTGTGCCCTTTAAAAACCCAGTACTTTCCCATTAACTTAATTATTTAAGTGCTCTTCACTCCCATACCATAGCATGTACAGATGTTGTGTGTATAATACATTAAACCTGCATAACTGAGTTACTTTTAAGTGTCACCAGTTGTGTAATATTCTGTGTTTGTTTTGTATTCATGACACCATGAAGAAATAAAATGCTTTATGTTAGTAAACAAAGGTCTGTTTATTGTTGCTCAGAATAGAAGCAAATTGGGGGGAAAAAAGGACACTCTAACTATCGAAAACTGAATCTAGGAAGCAGAAGCATTGATAACCACTGGATCACTACATCAGCGTCATCTTAAACCACACAAATGTTACCACCAAGGGAAAACAGCAGGAGGTTTTTCAAGACTGATTATTTTTCTATATCTATAGTCGCAAACATAGTTAGGAAACCACACCTTTGAGGAAGGCTCAACAGGACTGAAACGTTAGTGACTGAATTTTTCTTAATTACTTGAGGCCCCAGGTGGCTTGCTGAAAATCAAACCATGCCATAATACTTAAAAGGCAAAAGTCCCAAACCAATAACATCTGAATTGCGTCTTGATTTTCATTACCATCCAGTTACCGTAAGCAAAAACTTGGATTAAGTGTGAAGGCTCCAGACAAAGCCAGAATCAACTGCAAGCCCTTCTGGTAGCCAAGATCCCAGATGTCAAACACGGCGTACAACTTTCTTCATATTTCTTAACGTGAGTTGAGTGAGTTTGTCAAGGCCAAAATGAGCTTCTGAGTCTGGTCATTACTGTGCATTTCCCCTGCCTAAATTTGCTTTAAAGGCATTTTGATCAGTAAGGATGGCACTATCATTTTTCTCCCACCCTGCAAAGAATGCGCTGCCTTCTACAATGAGAGGGTTACTGCTCATGGAAAAGGACATTTTAGATCAATGATGACTCAGGGGAACAACCAGTGTCTTCAGAAATGAAAGGAACATGGGTCAAACCACTGTGTTATCAGAACGTGCTGTAAGCAGGAGTTGAAAGAAATCATGGCATTGTCCACATTCTGTATCAGAATTCTGGGTCAAATAAGGGAATTTATTGAGCTTGTTTACTACATTTTTTTTTTGCTTCTGGTCTACAACTGCAAATTTACAAAGGAGTGAGGGTAAACCTATGTGGCAAAATGCACCTCTATAGTCTTAAGTGCTAATAACTGAGATGATAGTTGCCTGCGATCCCAAACTGAGTGGAGATTGATCTGAACAGACCTGGTAAAGCTTTTCTTGTATTTTATCTGCCCTCAGATATCTCAGATACCTCAAAAGACATATTCTTGGGAAATGGAATCAAATCCTTGCACTTAAATTTCACCCATGGCAGTTTGAGTTTGAATACAACTGTAATGAACAGTTTGCTTGAAGAAACAAAAGACAAATAATTTAAAAAATGAAGTGCCTTGTTTTATCCAAAACTTGCTAAAAAGGTTTAATTAACCAGTTTTAAAAGATTTTAAAATTGGATATTGGAAATTATTGAAAATCTTTAAGATTTTACACTAAGTGAAATTTTATGCATTTTTATTCTGCATTTCCCCAGGAATAAATACAGAAAAAGTAATGCAAGTGTTTGCTTTTTATTTTTGGATACGGTTGGTGAGCAATTACACACTTGACTGTTGTTATTATGAGTCTAAATTGCTCATCTCACTTAAATTCAGCCATCTGGGGCTGCATCTATATTGGTAAATACAGGACCAGGGCATAGGTATGAGATCTGGACCATACTTATGCTGAAATGATTGTCCTGTGTCAGATAATATTTTCTCAGACAGTGACCAGACGTAGCTGAGAGGATAGCAGGCACTAAAGGTAAGTCCCAATAGGCTGTTTGGACAAGAACACACCAGGTTTGGGTCTTTATGCAGTCATCTGAAAGTGTTGTCTTGGGATATGTGCCCTCAAACACTACCATCTGCCATGCCCAAGGGTCTGTAACATACGGATTTAGCTTGATGGTGTGAAAACACCACTGTGAGCGGTTTCTATACAGTCATCACACTATGTCTGACACTTTGAGCTGGGGAAAAAGAGAAAAAAAGCACATAAAATGATGATGTCTCTGTATGATCCCAAAGAGACTCTACAGGAGGTCTGGAGGAAAAAAGAACAGTGCCAAGTGCTATATAGTGTAGATATAACTAATTGTGCCAATTGGTCTCACAGCAAGAGAATGATTTCTGGACCTTTTTTATGTAGCAACAAATATAGAACAAGGAAGTCACTCATCTGTCCTATTAAATAATCATGTAATGAATCATAAAGGAGGCACTTCTAAGTAATCTTTTTCTACATATATCAGCAATACATCTCAAATCTATCATCCTTTAGAGTTGCCTGTCTCCCACTGACTACAGAGAAGGTTGGAATAGTTCTCTCACGACTTTTAGATGGATAAAGTTAGTTAAGTTTCTAGAGTAACATGTCCTCTAGGCATTAGCAATACCATAAAAATTATGGAATGGTTTCTAGTTTTCATTCTGATAATGAAAGCTTTTCTCCTATCTATATGTTCCTGTTTTTCTCTGCATGAGCTACCTGCTAATTGCCATCATTAGATCACATTACCCTCTAAGCACAAAAGTTAGCAGAAGTCATCTGTGTCACATAAATCCCAAGCCTACACCATTTTTGTGTTAAGTGGAGCTAGATGGTAACATGCCTGCCCTCTGTGGCATGAATCATACTCAAGGTAGCATTTTCTACGCCCTTCTCTCCACCTGTGTATAAGAAAGTTAGACATTGTGAAGATTTTTCAAGGTAAAACTGAGAACTCAAATCAATTGTTTGCAGAGTATTTCTTGTGACCCAAATGATGTCTGTATCTCCATATGTTCCTCACCTGTCTTTGAACATAAAATCTCTTCAAAGAATTGTAAAGCAACTGTTTTGCAAGCACCATGCTGGGTTGTTACACCTGGCTCCTTTTCCTTCTAAACCATGCCCCCACTATCTTACTATGGCAAATTTCCTTCTTTCTGCCAAGTAATTCTTCTGTCAGATAATTTATTACATTGTTTTCTGCTTTTTCTTACACTTGCTCTAGTTTGCAAGTGTTCACAGGAGCACGACAGCATTTGAATAAAACTGAATAAGCTGTGAAATAAAGAGATTGCAGTCACATCAAAATACAGCATCAAGAGTCTGCACAACGGATAGTAAAATTAACTTTTTTTTTACTCCACCTTGAGTTTGGAAGCATATCCATATTATTGAAAGCAGGGGAAATAATCCCATACGTAAGATTTGATTTATGGGAACACCACCATGAAAAAATCACATTGTTTCTACTGTGCGTATAGACTTGACTGCAGCCCTAACTTCATAAACTTCTTCAGCATGATCTACTCAGTTCATAGTCTTAATTATTTTTCACAGCAGAGCTTGTAATAGTCCACATACAGAAAAGCCTATGAGTAGTGATCAGTAGAAAAAAAAAGAAACAAAATAGAAATAGCTTCCTACGCTGTTAGTATTCCACTTTGTTAGTGTATATTCCTTCAACAGATCATTTACATATGCAATACAGACAGTATAATAACAATAATAATTAACATGTCATATACATGCCTGGAGATATAAATGTGTACATATTTATAAAGGGAGAGGTAGTCTAATGAGAGATTAGGTGAGAGCCTAAATCAGAGGCTTCTCTGTATGAGTTTTTATTTTTTGAAAATCCCTCCTTCCACAGGTGGAATTGATTCAAAACTTTGTTAGCTGCCACAGTATGATAAATACATGATTTTTTGGGGAAAAAAGGTATGTATTGGTGAATGGCATCTTAACACTGTAGTTTAAACAAACCACTCAATGGAAGAGCTAATATTTGTACATGACTGCATCATTTTAAGTAGGTACTCTGAATTTGGGGAAGAGTATCTAAACTGTTTCAAATTAAAATATTTTAATATAGATATAACTATCAGAATTACTTACTGAAAAGTTATTTCTGTTCTATATGCGAAATTTGGAGCTGCTTCCTCTTCAACTATAAGCAGCTTTCTTTCCTGCCAATTGCCAAGTTTGAGCTAAGCCATTTTGCCATGTCCTGTGTTCATGCAGCAGTCGCCCTGGGGAAAAATGACATTTTTATACAATAACACAGTCAGGGATATGTGGGTGGCAATGACAATGGCAGAACCATGTCTCAAAAAAGGAGACAGACTTTGAATTTTAGATGGCTGATGGTGCTCTAAAAATATCCTAAAATATGCAGCTGAATTTATGAATGTATTCATGGTTACTTTATAATAAACTTGTTGCATGCATTTTTATATCCCTAGGTCATTTTAATGTTTGTGCAGTTCTTTATGAATCCATGCAGTGACAAGGTGGAATGTGCCTGCTTTCCAGCTCCTGAGATTTGAGAAGTCTATATAAACTCCTGAGAATACTCATTTCTCTCCTGAACTCCATATCCAAACTTACAAATAATTGCAAAGATTTCTGCCATGGAAATCAGGACTAGGGACTATGCTACCAAAATACTGAAATATTGCAGGAAAAATGATTGATTGGTTTGATATTTTAATTGTCTAATTATTTCTCAATTTATATTTTATTTTCAATTTTTCAAGGCCTTGCCTTCACTGCTTAATCCTGAAGCCTACATTTTCTATAAAATCTAGAAGCAAGGACATGCATAATCTGTCTTTCAGGGATATTTTTTTTTATAATTATTTTTAAAAGGAAGGATCATGGAGGAAAGAATGAAGAACAAAAATAAAACAACAGTGTGAGAGAATTACATGCTTTTCTGTGTGGGAAGCAGTATCAAGATTGTAAGAAATATAGAAACAAGTTTAAAAAACAGCCAAAAAAAAAGCAAATAAAAAAAAAAACATAAGACATACTATAAATAGCTATACCTCACAAATTTTTTCTAATGTTTCTGATGAATCACAAGGCAGAACAAGTCTGTAATATCATGAGAAAACAAACAAATAAACACAATCTAGTAGTGCATAAGCAGAAGTGCTATCTTGAGGACATGTGAAGTGAGTCTTCTGCTCTGCATAGTATTCAAAATTTTGTGTATGTTGAGGTAGTAAAATTAAAAAAAAGAAGCCTGGAAAAGTATGAAATAAGAACAAGAGTGATTCAGAATTCATAATTCACTACTTCTGAGAAAAGAATTAAGGAAAAGAGTGTATTTAATCTAAGGAAATAGGAGAAATCTTCAGTGGATAAAAATGTCCCTGAGAATTAGACAGGAAATAAATTATTTCTGGTCCACAGATAGAAAAAGAAGCAATGGCTAAAATTAGAGGAGGAGAGATTAATGTTGGACATTAAGCAAAATATCCTATCCATGGAACAGGGACACATGAGACTATTACCTAGAGTTGTTACAGTCTCATTCTATGGTTGGAAGCTTATAATTAAAAGTTGAATGAATTTCTATATAGAATACTGTAGAGGCAGCTAGTGTCTCCTTAGTCATGGAGATGGACAGAAAACTATTTTTTTCTATCATTCTCTCATGGGTCAGCTGTTTCCTACAGTCGAGATATAGAGGAAAGAAAAATTTGCAGTGTTAGTCCAGTAAGATAAAGCTCAATCCTACTAAATAGTAAATAATAACTCAGCTTAACTAAATCCATTACTTTTCAGCAGTGTGAAGGTATGGAATTGACAATAAAAAAATTCCAAAGACAGGAAACTATTTGCTTAGAAAATATTTACACTTACATCTCATTTTGTAGCTCTTTGTAGCTCTTCACTGAAACATATTTTGCTTCACCAATGAATTATACTGAAAGAACGGTAAGATAGAGATATAAATAGATATGGATTTGATAGGACTCATATATATAGGGAAGACAGATAGTAACTAAATCACCTCAAAAAGTAATAAAAATATAATCATGCTAATTATTAAATGTTATTGGTAAATACTCAAGACAGTATTACCTAACTACATTAAAATATAAAGGTTCCATTAATTAAAAGATCAAAACTTCTCATAAATGGTTTTTAAATTATTTGTTTATCAAAAAATCAACAAAAAATAAAGCAGTTGCTATAAAAGTCTAAAAATCTTTTAAAATACATAAATAAGATGTTTTAAAGTACATGATTATATTGATAAGTTATAAATATATATAAATAAAATGTATTAGATGAATCTGACAGAACAGAGATCTAAAATAAACCTCCTGGATCACCTAAATTACTCTTGATAATAGCACAGACAACCATAACAACTAATTCTAACCACATTCGTTCAGTGCATTTATCAATATCCATTTTAAGATGCAGGAAAGCTTTTTATTTTTACCTGTCCTGCTGGAAAGCTTTTTAGGACATCACAGCTGTGGTAGTTAGAAAACCTCTCATTTCCATTCCAAATGTATTCATTACCAATAATAAAGAATCATCTCACATTTTATCGTTGAGATAATAAATGTCATTTCTCAGTAACAGGATGAAAGTTAGCAGAACAGATTGTGAATCCCTTAAGAGTGTAAAAAATGCCCAGAATAAATACAAATGAAATATACCATCAAACTATAAAAATCACACATTTTTTAAGGATATTCTTACTTTCTTTTGATCTTAAAGTCTGAACTTTATCAGTTTACTTTTTACAGAATGAAATGCTTAGTTTGTATGGAAAGGATGTTGTTTTTAACTGTTTCTAAGGAAAGGACATATATTCCTGAGAGGAAGAAATTAAACCATCTCCTCTTCCTGGGAATATGTATTTCCAGATAGTAATGTACCTGAATATTTATTGCAAATTTTGGGACCAATTCTTTCCTGTTCTGATAAGCTACCCATCACGTTGCTCATGAGATGCCTACAGCTACAGCACTGAAGTCTGTGCAAGAAGAAAATTAAATTCACAGTGAAAATGTGTCTAGAGCAAATGCAAGTTAGTGTTAAGTCTTCAGTTCCCAAAGGTTTGCACGGGTTCATATCAGTTAAAACCTTGTCCCATAGTTTTTCTGCACATTTTCATCTTTCTGCATAATTTATTTATCATCCTGGCTTTTTGGTGTTATATAGCCAATGAAGAGTGACAGTTCTATATAACCCTGGATGCATCTTATTGTCCACCTAATAATGATCTGTCTTCTCAAAAGGATTGCAAGTGATTGATCATTTTCCACAAAGAAATTTACTGGATCATTCACACAGTTTTATTACTAAGGAAACACTCACATAATACTGTGGCTCCTGCATTTCCTCTTGGATCTATTCATTCATGTGAGCAAAACAAAGGCCCCAGACTCAGGAGTCAAAGATTTATTCCCTACACTGTGTCAGCTTCTTTATCTTTAAAAGGGAGTGAATGGCATTTTTCCTCCATCACCTATGCATTTCTTCTAGTGTTATGAATATTTACGCCAGAAAAGGGTGAATTGTGCTGTATTGTAAAAAATCATATTTTTCCGTTGTTTCCCTAGGAAAACAGACTGTGGCAATGGAAGTAATGAAGAAGTAATGGCAATGGAGTAATGGAAAAACAAAACATTTATGTCCCAAATTAGACGGGAGAGATTTGAGTCTTTAGTTTTAGATTCTCTATCGATGCTGCATAAGGCAACAGCACCGTACCAGGTGCTCTCCATATTATTTCATACTTCTGTTAGGAGCAGCAGCTGCCAGATGAGACTTTATTCAGGTGGTTGAATTTGTAAAACAGTCAGGTAATAAACTACATCTTCCCTTCACGGTGATTTTAAAACTTTGCGACCTTGAAAATTCCCAGCATACTCAATCTTCGTACCAGATTCCTTTACCTTCTCTCATGCTGTTCAGCTCCCGACCTCTTATAGCATTTTACTGATTTCAGTAAGATTCCTAAGCAGCAATTATTATTTCATAATCCAAGTGGTGATATGAAAATATATTTTCCCCCTTCAGGGTGCAATATATTGTTCCTTTTTTTGTCTTTGAGGAAGGTTATATACGAGGCAAGAATTTGTTACGAGTGGTTATTATCAGTCTATCCTGTTATGTGAGTAATTGCATGTTATATATATATATATATATATATATATGACTAATATAACCAATCTTTCCTGGTTGCAGAGGTTTTTTTTTTTTGTCTGTTTTTTTTTTTTTTTTTTTTTTTTATGTCCCTTATTTAGGACTTAGGAAAAATACTTAATATCCAGGCATTTTTATTTAGATTAGGAAGAAGGAGTAGAAGGAATAGCAGGAACAGCCCCATTTCAGCATCCTTAAAGAAAAGCTCCATTCAGATTCCCAGATTCACCCCAAAACTGTCCACCAAAGAGATGCAGATGGAACCAGCAGTCTCCCATTTTAAGCTGTGTCATTGACAGTGCATGTTAGTGTGAGCAAACAACCGCAGCAGCTTGAATGCGAGGCTGAGGGTAGCCAAATTGGACATCGTACAATACATATTACTCAGATGGATGGAGGTGTGAGGCTCACATCTGCCTTGTGAGTTTTATGCTTGCCAAAATGTCCAGGCACTCATCTTCCTGCTATTTCAGGAGCCACTCGAGGACATTATTCTAAGAAGATTTCAATAAGCTAGAACTTTTGCCTCCAGAAACTCTTCCAGCCATCTACTGCCAGCCTCTAAATTGAAAGAAAATGTCCCAGTTTTTACAGGAAGATTTGGGGGCCACAGAAGCAAATCGAGAGTGGGATAAGTAGGGGCACTACTGCTTTTTCTATGATTTATTATCGTGGATTATTTCACATATATGGATTTTCAGACCATATTCTTTAGATGTTGACACTTTTGTTGTTTCTTTGACTTTTTTTCCTCTCTTTTTCTCCAGGCTTTCTCTGCTAGGACTGATTCTCTGTAGGGAGAGTTGGTGGCTAAACAGTATTTCTAGTAAGAGCTCTGCTAAGGCTAGGGACTGAGTATTATTGTATGATTTCTTTCCATGCATTTTTTATTCCTTTTGGTCAGGGAGAACCCAGAACGGCCTCTGGTCACAGCTTTCTTTGGACTCTCGTTTCCCTGTTATTTCATATCTCATGTCACCAGCATATGTGGTGGCCCTTATATGAGGCAGGGTTTTAGGTGTTCTTTCCTCAGAAAACCCAAACTAGTGACGGACCAATAATTTCATACAGTTGCATATGAGACAAGATTATAATGTCTTTTCAAAATAAAATCTATATTAAATTAAAAATAAATAAATGCAATGCATAGAAGACTGTAGTAAATACACCCCAGAAAGCATTTATTATATTGCCTTTTACCTGTTTTGAGTTGAATCAAAATATAAGTATTTTCAAAACGCATTCATGTATGTGTACAGAGTCCCTCTGGGCTTTTCCACTCTCAATTTCTATTGCTTTCTCTGTGTGGCATACTTCGATCAGGAAAAGTGAAGGAAATAGAATTATTCAGGAAATTTATATCATGGGTATTTTCTTATCATGAGTGCTGCCTTTGTGCTCAACTTGGTTTCTCAGAAGTCAATTTGGTTGAAAAAGGAAAATGAATGACCAGAGGCTCCGTCTTGGTATCAGTATCATCTGCGCGACTCATATTCTCTGTATGTTGGATTTAATACAGATGATGGGGCCAAATTTTGTGAAGATTCCTTGTTCATACAATGATGGTAAATCACTGAGAAGTGAAATCCCCTCTCCTTTCCGCAGCTGCCTGCCATTTGTCAGCTAAGCTGCCTCAGTATTTTCTGACATTTTCTGCTTTCTGCTTTAATGTGATTAAACTTGTAATACATTGTCAGTAGGTTTAGGCAATGGCAGGATCACAAAATGCCAGACACATCACTGCTAACTTTGCTCAAGCTCTCTTAAAATATGTTCCTTTTTGATACAAATTCCTCATGATCTGTGGGTGGCAAACCAGATGCCAAGGATTCCAGCAACTCCAGTTAAAGCTGAGAGGTTAATAGTTCATTCAGAGCTTGATGAAAAAGTAAACTTTTCACTCAATATTTGCACTGGTTAAAATGAGGAACACATGTTCCTGTATTTAATCATTGGAGACTGTGAAAATATTGCAATTTGAAAGCCGTAGTGGTGGCAGCGAATCGAGTTCCCAAATAGTATGATCAACTATAAGCTCAACTCTGGCAATTTCAGATTCACAAACAGTCTGAGGACCATAGGTCCAACTGCCTTCCTAGAAGCGAATCGAGTTCCCAAATAGTATGATCTACCACAAGCTCGACTCTGGCAGTATCGGATTCATGAACAGTCTGTCAACTGTAGGTCTGATCGCCCTCCCCCAAACAAATAGTCAGGTTCACAAACAGGAGGATTTATTCAAATGCAACATTTCCAAAGCAGGTTACAGATGTCAGTATAGGAAATTCTCTACTACAGCATAGGATTTTTAGCTAGCTCTAATGTACAAATGTGCAATCATCACTCACCCTGGAAGATGGGAGAGGGCTCTCAGTCTCGAGT
>JAWLRI010000853.1:753390-785569 GCA_034781795.1 Crypturellus tataupa | reverse complement strand
TGTGCAGGGGGGTTGGACTAGATGACCTCTAGAGGTCCCTTCCAACCTTAGGCATTCTATGATTCTATGATGCTATGGGCCCGGATGAGATTCACCCAAGAGTGCAGAAGGAACTGAGGGGCGTTATTACTCAGCCACTCTCCATCTTTGAGAGGTCATGGAGAGTGGGGGAGGTGCCTGAGAACTGGAAGAAATCCAGCATCACTCCAGTCTTCAAAAAAGACAAGAGGAAGGAGCCAGGAAACTACAGGATGGTCAGCCTCACTTCCATCCCTGGAAAGGTGATGCTAGAGACCATCCCTAGGTATGCCCAGGGAACATCCAAGGAAAAGAAGGTGATCATGAGTAGTCAGCATGGATTCACCAAGGGAAAGTGGTGTTTGATGAACCTGATAGCCTTCTACAATGAGGTGACTGGCTGGATGGACGACAGGAGAGCCGTTGATGTTGTTTACCTTGATTTCAGCAAGGCTTTTGTCACAGTCTCCCATAACATCCTCATAGGGAAGCTCCAGAAGTGTGGACTGGACAAGTGGAGAGTGAGGTGTATTGTGGACTGAGTGAATGGCAGAGCCCAAAGAGTGGTGATAAATGGGGCTGAGTCTTGTTGGAGGGCTGTGGCCAGAGAAGTCCCACAAGGGTCACTACTGGGTCTGGTGCTTTTCAACTTGTTCATCGGTGACTTGGACAAGGGAAGAGTGTGCACCATCAACAAGTTTGCAGATGATACAAAACTGTGAGGAGTGACTGAAACTCGAGAGGGCTGTGCTGCTATTCAGAGAGCCCTAGACAGGATGGAGAGTTTGGCAGAGAGGATCTTCATTCCTCTCTGCCAAACACACAGGTTCAACAAGGACAAGTGCAGGATCCTGCACCTGGGAGGAGGCAGCAGTACAGATTAGGGGTTGGCCTGCTGGAAAGCAGCTCTGTGGAGAGAGATTTGGGAGTCCTGGTTGACAACAGGTTAACCATGAGGCAGCAATGTGCCCTTGTGGCCAGGATGGCCCATGGGATCCTGGCTGCATCAGGAGGAGCATTGCCAGTAGGTCAAGGGAGGTGATCCTGTCCATCTGCTCAGCTCTGGTGAGGCCGCACCTGGAGTACTGGGTGCAGTTCTGGGCTCCCCAGGACAAAAGGGACATTGAGCTTCTAGAGAGAGTCCAGTGTAGAGCCAGGAAGATAATTAAAGGCCTGGAGCATCTATCGTATGAGAAAAGACTAAGTGAGCTGGGCCTGCTCTGTCTGGAGAAGAGAAGCCTGAGAGGAGATTTGAGCAACATGTTCAAGTACCTGAGGAGTGATTGTAGGGAGGTTAGGGCCAGGCTCTTCACCGTGGTGACCAGTGACAGGACGAGGGGTAACGGCTGTAAATTGAAACATAGGAAGCTTAATCTGCATATGAGGAGATTAACTTCTTTTCTGTGAGAGTGATAGAGTCCTGGAACAGGCAGCTCAGAGAGGCTGTGGAGTCTCCTTCTCTGGAGATCTTCAAAACCCGCCTGGATGCCACCCTGTGCCTCGTGCTCTAGGTGTCCCTGCTGGAGCAGGGCGGAGTTGACTAGATGATCTCTAGAGGTCCCTTCCAACCTTAACCATTCTGTGATTCTGTAAAAAGAATAAATAAATACAATAAAAAACCCATGATGGTTAATTGTTAGGCAATAGTTGCCAGTAGCTCATTGGAATTCAATGTAATGGGCACATGACAATGTATTAAGTATAACAAAAAAGTAGTTAACCCCCTGATTATCACCTGTTTTATTGTGTTTCTTTACCTCAGTTCCTGCAGATAAACACACTTTTTGGGAGCGGGCATGTAGAAGGAAATAGTGTGGAAAAAATAGTTCTATTGCTTTTCATCTCTATGGATTGAATTTAGAATAGAATCTTTCCTAAACAAAATTTGGTACAAATTTACTTCCTCAAGCTAAACCCTGCAACACAGATAAACAGGCTATTTAAATACCACATTCTTTTACTAAATGGGTCTTTGCAGAGACTTGGGCTGCTTTGCTTGGAGATACCTTTCTGAAAGACCTATGAATACAGTGTAGTCAGGCAAACCTCTACACTTGTGCTTCGGTGAACTGGAATCAAGCAGTGAGTCTAGTTAGATGGAAGAAATAAATGCATTTACAAGTGGCTCAATTGGTTTGGGAGTGCCTAAGGAATTCAGAACATAGGCTTTCCTGTTATTAGAACAGCACTAGTAAAATAATTTAGAAAAGATTTAGAAAAGGATTTAGAGACTAAAGATGATTTGCAGGTGAATGTTGCATTTGTGTCTTTGAAAGAAGGACCAGAAAGTCTGAGTATGTTAATGCCCTTTCCCCTCAACTCCTATAACTCATTGTACATGGAGGAGTCTTCATTGTGTCAGGTAATCCCTTATTGGATTCATTTAAGATCCAGAAAATAAATACAATCTTATCTGACTCTCCAGAAAGACTTACACTTATAAGTGTGCCTGCAGGGCTATTACCTTTGAAAAACAAAATCTAATGTTTGCCTTGAGCATGAATCAAAGGCGTCTGAGTCTGTTTGCAGAAATGCAGGCCCATTTGGAAGTTATTCCCGTGCTGATTAGAATTAAGCCAAGTGGCATCTATGAGTCATGATTCCTCCCATCTCCAATGGGAAACAACATATTTTAATATGCAGCTATAGTGTCATGTCCATAGGGAGATTTAAATCCACCTTAGTTTGTCTAGTACTTAAAAGATGGGCATCAGCACTGCTTACTATTTCATTAGCTTTTTTCATTTCTCTCAAGGAATGCTTATAGGTACCTACTTTGATGAAAGTCCAGTGTTTTGGACAGAGCTACTTCTCTTGAAGTCAAACCCTGAAAAGGATGAGGATTTCAGACACATCACCCATTTCCTATTCAAAAACTCAACGTCAAGGTTGGATTCTGATTTGAAAGCTCCTAATTCTCCTCTTCTGTCAAATGTAGGGGACCTAGATGCCTATTTATTGTTTTTGATTGGAATTCACATAAATTTATAAACTAAGTTCAGGAGATGCAAATATCATTAGTAGTTTTAATAATCTTTAACTGGAGAGAAGATTATATTAATCAAGAAGATTTTGCATAAACATGTTATTGGTTATTCTAAATATGAAACATTCCTATGAATATGAAAATATTTCTACTTTGATTGGATCCTGTGCTAAAGGAAAGTTAAAGAACAAATTGTAATAATTTCCAGCACTTGAATTTTTAAACTGCTTACTGGTTTCCAATTTCATCTAATTATTCTATCTGTTGCTTACCTTAACTAATCTTATATTAATTTTCTATTTACGTCCTTATGTTGTTAGAGTATCAATTCCTTATCACTTTAACAAAATATCATGTTTTCTCCAGATTTACAGGCATCAAAACACTGGAGTGACAATGTTTTTTTATTAATATCAAAGGATGGAATGGCCCATCACTCCTAATAGCATTTGGGAGTTTCAAAACAAAAATATGAAACCATTATTTCTATAAAGCTTATTGAGAATTTATTTCTTAGTCTTTTATTGTTTCTCTCCCCTCCTCTTTTTTTTTTTTTTTTTTTTTTTTTAATTTTCCATGCTCTACCCTTTCTCTTTTCTTTTCTCTCATCTTTTTTGGTGAAAAAAAAAATGGAATGATAAAACTTGGGTGAAAAAAAGGGAGAAGAAACAGAAGATATGGATTTTTCTTTTTTAGTTTGATAATAAGCAAACAACCTCAAATTCTTATATGATTTGATAACAGCAGAAAACAAACCTCTCTGCAACAAAAATAAATTTAAAGGGAATTCAAATGGAATCAAGGAGTCCCTACTATTGAAAACTTATAATGCTTTTTGTTGAATGAAAAAGCAATAACCTTGATTCAAAATTTGTGAGAAGTTTGTTTCATGCATATACAGAAAAAATATCACAAATAGGAGACAAATTAGAAATGCTCCTTTAATTAATCAGTAGATTGGCATACATTTTTCGGCTTAGAATGAATCTCTTTTTGTTTATAAGTAGAGGAAACTAAGTAGATGAGTAATTTACTTGGGTTTTCTATTTATTATAATTACATTTATGTTTCCTATTAAACTAATCAGTAATACCACTTTGGTATAATTAATAAGCAATAAGCATATTGTTTGAGGATGCTAGCTGTTTAAGTTTATGCTTTTACACGTCTCCCATGTTTTTTAGTAACTTAATGTATCTATCTAAACACTAAGAAGGCAAAAGGTTTTTGGTTTTACTGTTATCACCAGCTGTGTTGTATTTTTACTAATCTATTAAAATACTTCAGATAATTGATGCAGTTACTTGTAGCTGTGGAAAAGATAAACATAATAAAACAGTAAGCTCTGTTTTTCTACACCTTTTTTAAAGGAAATAGAAATCTAGAGCTGAAAAATAAGGATATTGAAAAATTTCAAGGGTCAAAAATTTTCAGAAGCTTCTTAGGTTTTTCAGTTAACTTTTTTTCCTTACACATAACATCTTAGGAATCATAAGCTTGAGATTCTGCTCTGCCACAGATTTGGTGTGTTTGGTTATGAAAAAGTATGTTGTGGTTTGATGGGGGGGCGGGCAGAAATTTGGTAAGAGATGAATCCCCTTGTATTCCAGACAATCCTCAAAAGTTAGAGGGACTGGAGGCAGCTGGACTCATCTGTGAACAGGGATATCAAATACTGTATTCACTATATGCCCAACTCTGGCAGTATCGTATTCATGAACAGTCTGTTGACCATAGCTCCAATCACCTTCCTCGGAGCAAATTGAGTTCCCAAATAGTGTGATCAACTGTAAGCTAGACTCTAGCAGTATCGGATTTACCAACAGTCTGCTGACTGTAGGTCCCATTGTTTTCAAAACAAGTGATGGAGTTAACAAATAGCACAATTTATTCAAACAAAACATTTAGAAAACAGGTTTTTGATATCAGTATAGGAAATTCTCTACTACAGTGTGGGGATCCTTAGCTAGTGCCTAGTGTACGAATGTGCAATCATCACTTACCCGGAAGATGGGAGAGGGCTCTCGTCTTGAGGAGTCTCCTCAGGCAGTGTCCTAACCTGAGGAGAGGAAAGGGGTTAGATTTAAGTAGAGCTTAAGTGACTCTAGTCATACTTACTTTTGTTATTCATTGATTTAAAAAAGTCTCACGAGTTAATCAAAAATCTAAAGAGCATGCTCAGTGAGGAGTGGTTTTTCCTTGGAAGTGGGTAGCTTCTGGGATGGAGCTGTGTATTGATTATAGTGAGATTAAAAGGAGGAGAAGTTTGAGCAAAGTCTATCAGAAGGAACTGATCTGCCACCATTGTTGGCCCAGCATGAGACACCACACTCTGTGGCTCATCAGCTGCATGATATGACTAGGTTACCACCTCTGCATGGAGTACAACAGAGTTTGGCCGCAATGTCTTTGCTCCACCCTCCATTAACTCATTGTCTGCACAGCACCATCAGATTATTCCCTCCGCAGGGAAGCCAACAAAGTTTGGCCATGGTGTCTCTGTTCTGCTCCACTCTTTGTTTACCCTTATTAGTATGTGTTAGGAGGGCAGATTGTGTTGCCAGGGGAATTGTGGAGAAGTAAATTCTGCATCATCCTGGAAGCGATGTCTCTCACCTCAAGCAAGTCATAACTTCCGTTAGGCCCTAATTTGCCTCTAAGTTCCAATTTCTCGAGCAATTCTCTCACAAAATAATACTTACCTCAGGCACCAATAGCCTCCAGCTCCTGAGGAGAAGATCATAACCTCCGAAAATCAAATTCTTAATTTCTACCACAAAGCTTACCTCTCACTCTCCCTGGATTAGCACAGTAGTGGAACCTGCTGTGCACCATAGGTCATGTGTGATTTTACTCAGCAGCTCCCTCTTTGGCAGTAGTGATGAGTACTACTTATCTCTCCCTGTACTTCTACAGATGTTCCCATTTCAGAGCAGTTTCTGCATACCTTCTATGCTGATCTGTTCAGGATCTATGAAGGTAGGGTCTCCTGCCCATCTTCTACAAAAGAAACAATTATTTCTCTTCTCTAATAGACATTGAGAAGACACTACTCTTTGCATCATGCAGTTATTTTAACCTCTCTTTGGATAGGAGAAAAGCCTGACAGTCATTGCTCATACATATACGGTTTCTTGATAAGAAAAAAAAAAGTCCTATTAAATGTGCTGTTTGAAGGTGTAAATGTTGAAGATTCTCATCACTTATTCCCAGATGGACAATATTGCATCTCTGAGATGTCCAAATCTAAGGGAGGTACAGAGATACTTCACTTTTCAGTGCTCATTATGCCTACATAATTATATTCAAGAAAAGAAGTATTTAAAGAGAGCAAGATTCTGAGGGGTGCAGAGGCAGTCATGACAGAAATGAAGACCTTTATCGGCTCTAGTTCACCTCATGTCCAAGATCTTTCGAAGTTACAACTTCCACTTCTTTTTCCTTAAAAGTAACTCTTTATCCAGATAGCTCAAAAAGCCATGCTACTGACAGCTCCTCTTTGAAGAGCAATTTTATCAGTTAAAAAGGAATTGTCTTGATCTGTAGTAGTATTCTAATGACTTTAGTAAGTTTCACACCTTAACCTCTCTCAAATTTCTCATATAATTGGCTTTGTACAGCTCTGGATACTCCAGCAGATAGGAATCACTTAGGTGATTCAAAAAGGTTCAGTTTCCACTGCAGGTGGCTTTACTTACAGCTTCAGGCTTCAAGTTTGTGGAAATAAACATTATTGAGAGTCTATAGGCAAGACGCTCTGCTACTGTAAATTAATACAGTGGTGACGTTAAATACCTCTACAGTCGTTTAGATGATCCAAGCACCTGAAAGTTATTTTTTATACTGGCATTCCTTGCAGATATCCCTTGGAAAGTCAGTCTACTTGAAACTGTGAGTTGTTTGCTTAATATTCTGATTCATTTTGCTCTTGGGGTGAGAAAGAGAGCTGATATAGAAGCTCTGTAATGGCCCAAGAAGGAATGCACACACAAGTTATGTAGTACATAAATGTGATGAAGTAGAAATGCAAGAAGAAATTGAGCAACAAATCAATAGTCATTTCCCATTGCTGTTTTCAGATGTAAAAACATAGCACAGGCAATGAGGGGAGTATATGATTTCTCAATGAATAACAATTTAAGGCAGACACAAATATTTGCTTTTAACAGAAGCAATATTTCTAAGACACATTCAGGTATCATGCAAAAAAAATCACTCAGGAGATCTGTAGAAAATAGTTGAAAGTTGTCTCATCCTTTTATCACACTAGGTGGTCCTTTCTGACTTGCACATTTTGAATTTCTCTCTCTCTTCCTCTTCCTGTGGGAACAACTCTGTGTATGTGGTGGAGGGATATTTTTCTGCAGAATTCAGGTACTTGAGTCCTGTTCTATAGAAGTGGTACTTACACATCAGGAGGTTTTACTGATGGTGTGAGTCAAAACTAATCAAATGTTTGAAGGTTCAGAGATTTGAAAGAATTTGTGCTAGCTTCCATTCACTTACACCATCTAAGGACCACAGCAAACAAACATTAACAGACCAGTTTTCTTAATAGACCAGCAAGCATAAGGTCAGGAAAGACTTCAAGAAATTCAATATATTGATTTCCTTACTAAAATACTGAGAAATACTATTTATTAAAAAAAAAAAATCTTTCTTTTATTTTCTTTATTCCTTTCTGATGTATCTTGAAAAAGAATAAGCTAATTTATTTTACTTTGTGAGAAAAAAAAAGTGTTTATGGGCATTTATTTTTTCCCCTTTTAGTGAAAGATATTCCAGTTCTGTTTAAGTTATACTAATATTAAGGTGGAGAACGTGGAACTATATTATGCATGAAGTTTAATTTCATCTCAGCTCTTTTCCCTATGGAATCCTATTCAGTTCAATTCCCTATGCAGTTCAATTTTGCTAGTACCAAAAAACTCCTTCAGAGAGCTGGAATAGCAAGAGACAATACAAACTTTTTTTTTTTTTTTTTTTTCCAGAAAAACAAGTTTGTGAAGCTTCAAAGGTTAAAACAGAAGAAAGAGCTGATTTGCCCAAAAGCACGCATCCACAAGATATGCAATTTCCACTGCTGTTGGTTTACAAGTAATAATTTGCACAACACTAA
This sequence comes from Crypturellus tataupa, assembly GCA_034781795.1. Lineage (NCBI taxonomy): Eukaryota > Metazoa > Chordata > Aves > Tinamiformes > Tinamidae > Crypturellus > Crypturellus tataupa. The sequence goes on along the minus strand of JAWLRI010000853.1, from coordinate 777,446 downwards.
TCATCACTATCTAATTCTCATTCCCCATCTGCTCAGGGTTAGAGATTTTCATATCATATATCATGAATAAAAAGCTCTTGATCTTACATATATTTTGGCTGAACCACACTCAGACACTTATGTCCATGACCTGTCAACCTTTGCACCATTCACCAGACTGTTTTGATTTTCTGCAATAATACTGCTAGGAGCATAAAGAATCGGAGATTAGACTCTGTCTGGTTATAGTATTGGAATAATTCCAGTGCTGATATAAGCTGTTGAGAATAAATATCATTAGCCAAATCTCTCTCACATTCTATTTTTTTAAACCTAAAATTACTTAAAGTGTTAAAATGTGTACATAAATTTTAAGAGGGAAAAAAAGACAAGCGAAACTATCTTGTTGACATCTTTAAATTGTACAGAGTAATATATAAATCATAACATTAGTAATGAGATAAAAACTTTCACTGTCTCCTTTACATATGCATGACTAAGGATTCAGTGTTAGAGTGAGATCAACCATTTCGGCGACACTGAAAATAAATTAAATATTACTAAATACTGTTTTGTGAGTATTACATATATTACATGCCTCATATGCACTTTCTTATAGAATTCAATTTTGAGTGTTCATGATTTTGGACCAATGATGCAACACGTTTACTTGTTAAAATTCCTTCAAAACCTATTTTTAATCTTGAAACCTCAGTGTAGCATCTGTCACTTGAGACACAGATCATGGGGCCATAAATGTGGGTGACTGCAGCTGGAGAGATGGCAGTATACATGGTGTGCAGGTATGCTTATCAGTGTGCGACCATGAATGAATACCAGGCTGGACTAGCCAATGGGTAGGCCAAGAGGTTTTGGAGCCAAGCATCAAAGGGGTTGCAAGCCTGGGTTGAACATGGGAGAGAGTAGAATATCTGTGAGTTGTCTGCTGGTGGGACCTAGAGTGTCCTTCCAGTAAAAAGGTTAGAAAGTGTAAAGGTCTGAGAAATAACAAGTCAGTTAAGACCTTATCTTACTAAAATCTATATACATGCAGCCCGTGTCTTGTCAGAGCAGTTATATTTATTCAACATAATTTAAAGCAGAATTTATCGTGACTTTATCTAGTTCCTCATTTCAGCTTGGGTCAACATCCAGTTCGTAATGAACCTTTCCCGTTACTGCTGCTCTCTGATGTTTTCCTGTGCAGCTGCCGCTTCAGCTTTCTAATCATAATCTCACAGGGCAGAGCTTCCTTTCATCCTCTTGCATTCCTTATTACAGTCTGTTATATCTAGGCTGCCACAAAAGCAGGGGCTCTCCTTAATTACATAAACTCAGATTTGGTTGCACAATGCCCTTTATTACCAGTTTTGTATAGAAAGAATTAGATAATGGCTAATCCATTGACCACAATGACGCTGTTCATTTCCATTCTGCAGCACACTTCCAAGCCACCTGTTAAGTCGAGACTTTCTCTAGGGAGATGCCATACCATCCTTGAAACAGTTTATATTTAGCTCCTTCATGATGCAACATCCAGATAAAGTATATCTATGCTGTTCTAACAACCATCTATGTCCCATCCCATTAACCAGCTTCAGTGGCGCTTAACATGACTGCACTGTCTTCTCACCATTGCCGCTGATTTGTTTTAACCATGGCCAAGTCACTAAGATGCCTCATGGTCCTTGGAAAGAAGAACCAGAGTTCTGTGGCTTTTTCTGCAGCTTTAATCCAAGTCTTAAACTACCTCAGCACCAAAGGTTTGTTTTTACCTTTGTCAGAGAGATTGTGGTGTATTTTCATTGTTTCTTCAAGCACATGGCTTTATTTGCTGGCAACCTAGACGTGGTGATACAAAGGTAAAAGCTCAGCTATAAAATCACTTAAAACTAACAGGGCAGCAAAGTGTTCAGAGGGTCATCTGTTCACCACAGGTCTCTACAGAACCTCGGGCACAACTCTAATGATAAGACTATAAAGTATGTTGTGTGTGTATATATATATATATATGTATTCGTGTGTGTGGAATATGCAAGAGGTAAGTTATAAAACTTTGAAAAGGTTTCTATTAGTGGTTACGCTGTCTCAGAAGATGAGAAAGAAAAGGAAAATTACAAACTCCTGCATGATGCCCCAAACCTCTCTGGTATGTCGTTTTCAAAATGTTACAGTGTACATTTATGGTTGCAATTCAGTTTAACTCCTGAGGGAAGAAACAAAAACAGGTAGAAAAATAGGTACCTTAGAGTCCCTTTTTATTTAGCTAAGAAATCTAGTCTTAAATAAGCGTGACAATTTCAGGCACAGAAAACACCTAAAAGCAAAGGGAGTTTGCTACAGTTGCTACAGTTGACTGTAGACATAAAAGCAATGATAAAAGCTCCTGATAGAAGTAGAAGTTAAAAACAAAACAACAAAGAAAAACCTAGAAACCTGGTTTATTTTTTAAAAGAGTACAATGATGGAATTTATAATCTCGGTAACAAAATACATCTAAACTAGCTCTTTAAAGACATAATTGAGGAATATTAAGAAATGTCCAAGCCTATCTGTATAATTCATTAGAAATCTTAAGTTTCAGATAGCCTTTGAGGAAAAAAAATACACATAGTGTTATGTAATCATTTCAGGCCTCTGTGCCCTTTAAATTCTAGTAAAATAAGAAGATAGCAAAAATGACACAGATAACAAAAATGAAACCCTAGTATTTCTAGTAATTAGACTAGTATTAGACTTAGGTAGACCAGATTGCAAGTGCACTTTCTTTCCACCTGTGCTTTTGCTTGTCAAGAGGTTTAAGGAAATGTGCTCTATTTCCCCAGGAACAGCAAGTCAAGATTTAGGGTAAAAAGCTGCATGCAGGGAGTTCCTATACTCAGTGTGCAGTAAACTTCTTAGTGTATCACACCAAGCTCCATAAAGACTGAAATTCTTCAGAGAGAAATGTTTTCAGTGGACATAAACCATACCTATATATACTTCTGTAAGCAACAGATTGGGAAACGACAACTTGCAACTCTGGGAATGTCCAAGGTTTTGATGAGGACATAAGAAAAAGGTCAATACCTTTGGTCAATACCCCAAAGGCAGACAAAAAAAAAGGTCTTTAAACTTGTTTTCCTTCCTCCAAGACCAGTCAACAGTCGGTGCTTAGGGAAGAGGATAAACACCTACTATTTTTGGACACTATCCCAACATAAAGGGATCTCGTGGTTAGGCATTCCCTGAAGTCAGAGATGGAGATATTACTAAGGGTCTTCCTGCAGAATTAATTTGCCACCCTTGCTGGCTCAGCACTGGACATGTTATCGTATATCTGCCGTGGGACAGCTACTGTGCGGCTTAGCAGCAGTCCAGCACAGGGAATGCAACAGAGTTTGATTGTGTCTTCAACAGTGTCTTCACTCTGCTCCATCCTCCATTACTCCTCTTTGCAGCTGTGAGGAGAGCAGATTGTGCTACCTAGGGAACTGTGGAGGAGCAGAGTCTGTGTGTATCGACCATCTTGGAAGTGGCAGATGTGTATCAACCCAAGCAAGCTTCTGTAATGCCGAACTTGCATTAGGCCCTCGTCTTCCTCTAAGTTCCCCCTTTCAAGCAGTTCTTCCACAAACTCGCTCCTAGGAAAGTGATCTGACCTACGGTCGACAGACTGTGAATCCGATACTGCCAGAGTCGGGCGTATAGCTAACACAGTATTTGGTATCTCGTTCCCTTTCCCGCATGCCCCCCCAGACTTTGAAAGTTCAAAGGGACTAAAAGATGAAAGCTCTGCAGAAATAAAATTGTTTATATTTTATTATTTTTTTGCCTTTCACTGCAGGAGGATTAGGACACTTCTTTTTTTTCATCTCTATTAGAAGTTTGATATCTACTCTTTCACCTGTATCTCAGTACATAATGTCCCTGTTTATTAGTTCCCTGTCTTTAAAAGTGGATGTTAGTTTCTCCTTTTATCTAAAAAGGAGCTAAGATACTATGATAAAAAGTACAGATAAGTACTTAAAATAGTAAGAGAGATACCATAACTATTACTTTTGATGATTTAGAATTTGTAGAAATTGAATTCAAACTGTGAAAATTAGACCCAGTATGGATACTACTGTGAAATGAAAAGTAAACTGCAAATATTGGAACCTTGGTTAAACAGGTTGAGCTTGAAGGAAAGGCAGATAGATGGTATATTATGTTATGATTTTACATATTCTTTAATTGAAAACAGTGTTTTTTATGAGAAAATAATTTTTCTACTATCTAAAGCTAGTCATAAAATATATTTAAGCATAGACAATTCAAAGCATAGGCAACACACGAAGACTTGATATTTCAGCATTTTACTTCTAAATAAGGAAAATGCAATCATTTTAAAATTGCCTGTAAAACTGAATTTCCAGAATATTCGGGTTCAGAGAAAAATCACATGAGAATGGAAATTCAACATTTCATTTAAAGTGCTATAGTAATTTCATATTTTTTTCATTAGTTTATTCTAGCAGCTGTGTTACTGACAGGCCAACATTCTTGTGTTTGAAGTGCTTTATTTATTAAATGAGGATGTGTGGGTGTTACTCTGCATTAATTGAAGCATTATTTCTTTCCCACACCAATCCCTTATGGATTGCAATAAAAGTCTATCACTTTCCTAACTTCAGACAGGATTTGCTGTTCACTGTATAATATTGCTAAAACCAGGTATGCCATATACTGTTGCTATTATTTGAATATTACCTATTGGGACATATCATAAATATCTGACCCTTGTTGATTCTCTAGATAGCTGCCTATTTTTTAATATCATACAACACTGAGTCTCGCACTTATCATCTCACAAGTTTCATTTTTGGTTTGGATTTATTTTGCTTTTTTTTCCACCTCTAAGTCTTAATTGTGATTTGTCTGGAAGAAGATGAGAGCTATCATCGCACAGTGACATAACTGATGGCCTAAAATAATATGTTTTACCTGGACCCCGCAAATCCAATTTCTTTTAGTGTCTGTCAGTGCAAGCTTTCACTGCAATACAGACAAGAAGAATAACAATCTAAAAAGAAAAACTCTAAAAAAAATCTAAAAAAATCTAAAAAGAAAATAAGCTGTTTCAAACAGTGGTAGCAAAACTTTCTTTCAGTATTAGATATCAAAACTTGATAAACTGCTATCACAATGTGTTATACATAGTAAAAAAATAATCTATAAATGAAAATATAACACTTTAATTACTAAATTATTTCAGGTAACTGAAGAAACCTTTGTGTATGAGAAAGTATAAGAACACAATCAAATTCATTAATTTTTTTCCATCCTTACCAATTAAAATATGATTAGACAAAAAAAGAAAAAAGCCATTCTAATTCCTGGTAAGAGGCAAGATAAACAAAAGCAAAGCAAATAAAACAGACTCCCTTACAGAATTTTAAAAGTGTTATGACTCTTAAGTTATTCAGAAAAACAATATCAGAAGCGAGTTCACTAACTCTGCACTAGCAAATCCCTTTTTAGAGGGGGAGCCCTGTTTCTATGGGGCTCTGTTGCTTGGGTCTTTGTTCATTTTTAATTTCTGTGAGATCTCATTAGCCATCAGCATAGAAACCTCCAGGACTTCCTTCTGTGCACCACTGAGACTAGAGCAGCCCTATCCCAGAAAGCCATGACATTTCAGAAGAAGCTGAATTTCTAGTCTTCTAGAAGGTTAATCCTGAGTTTCACTGGCTTGAGGATTAGTCATTTTGTTCTAATTTCCAGACATGTTGTTTTCAGTTGGTCTTGTGCCAAACCCGTATTTCTCAGACAGCAATCTTTTTACTTTCCCCTCCACCTGCACTCCCACACATCCTTCGTTCTATTGTATATTTATAGATAACAATCACATTCCTTTCTTAGCCTTTGTTTTACTACATTAATCAAACTCAGCTCTTTTCATCTGTTCATGCAACATGGGCTCTTTATCCTCTTGATTAAACAAAGAAGACTGCCCCCCCCACACACACACACATTTCAATATTTCAATTAGCATATCCTAGAAAAAGCAAAAAGAATCTAGATATGCTATACCAGGAAGTGTCTTCTCTGAGACTTAACTCTGACACTAACAGGTTTTTACTTTCCTAGAAAATACCTCTAATGATATATCACATTTTCATTTTCTCTTGACTTTATTGCAATTATTTACAATATAGTCCTGTAATTCAGCACTATCATTACAAAACTTTGTACTGAATTTTCTGGACTGAAACTCTGCCTGAATTTCTCTTGGCCTGATTGTACCTTTTTTTTTTAACTTGTTTTTCCTGTAAATATCAATATCTTTCCTTGTGATCAGGTGGCTATGGTTAATATCCTTTATGTCAAGGTGAGGTGATAGTAGAAGCCTTGGGAAGTGGAGATGCAGGATGCAATGCGGAGGAGCACAAGCTCTCGTAAGACCTATAGCAAGAGATGGGTCACAGGCTTGGCCCTGAAGACTCTCATGGCTACAGAGAGCTCATCCACGATCAGTCACAGATATACAGCCTTGGAGCTAACAAAACTGTTTTTGAGGCAGCAAAGGCAACAAAGAAGTATTTAACCTGTGCAAAAGGCAGCATACACAGTAAATTTGAAGACAGAGAGCTGAAGACCAGGAGAAAAAATTAAGGGTGTAGAAGTGTAGTAGCAAACATAAAGAAATTACTCCAAGTGAAGTCCTATATTCTGTAGGGAAAGAAGTAGCATCTAAAACTAAAAATCAACAAAAAATAATAAGAAAAATCTTCACTATAAAAGTTCATAAATCAATTAGATAAACAAGAGACAGTGATGAGAGAAAAAGTGAACTGGAGAAGCAACATAATTTCCCCAATTAAAACAGGTAAACTCAAGAAGAGATTTCAGATTTCCTTGATACTAATCTAATATCTCCTTTCTGTTAACCACACGCACAAAAAAAGGCATTTTAACACATTAAGAAATATCTTACCATTCTTGCTCAGTGGAAATGTATTTTTATCTTCAATTAATAGCTCTAACATGGGCAGAGATATTTCTGTCTAATGAAATAAATTAGGACCTTAGATATAACTTTATTTTTTCTATATAATTAGATTTGATTAGTCTGAAAATGTGAACTCTCTTTCCTTTATGTTTTAGGACATTCCTATGTTTCTGAGCTGCTCACATCTTTTTCTTCTTTATTGTGAAAATTAACAAAAAAATCTTGATCTTGGGTACTTGAAACTTCATTCCAGAATTCTGTGAAGGCAATGGACTCTTTGAATCAGACCCAGGAGGAATAAATTCATAATCAGTTCTTCTGAAACCCTTATAAACATGCCTGCGCTATCTCTAGGTTCTTCATTTGGCACACAGACTGAAACGGATATTTCTTTAAAATCTTTAGCTTGTAATTCTGTAGAAGGTTAACCGTAACTGTAGCACCGGACCATATTTGAAAATACTTGCTCTTTCACTATAATCCTGTGTCTCTAAGAAAATAAGTTCACTGATGTCTACAATCCCTGGTGGTCCTTGGTCTCCCAGAACAAGAGATAAGGTTTGAGAGTCTTTGATGAATGAAGTAAGTACAAAAATAGGTATCTTTCTTCTTTCCCCATTTGCTCATTCATGCCTAATGTTCTTATACTGCTCATCACTCTCTAGGATCCTCTTCTAGGATCCTTTTCTGTCTGTATTTTGCTGGTTATCCTATTTTTGTGTTAGTCTGGAGTTCCTTTGTGTTATTTATTCTTTCTTCTTTATCTTGTATCTTCTCTTACTTGAGTGACTGTCTGCATGTTTTCCCATGTGTCTTAAGTGCATCTACACAGTTCTTTGCTTCACACTTTGCTGGCCACATTGCTCAAACTTATTTGAAATGCTTATGCATTATGTTGTACAGTACCATAAAAGTGTTGACAATCCAAGATTAACCACATCCTCATTAATGCACTTATAAATTATAGGTATCACACATCTCTGCTTTGGCTGCAACTGTTCTCATTGAAATTCTCGTGTTTACATTTGAAAGTTGAAATAAAGAACATCATTTTCGGCACATCTGTGTAAATTGTTCCTGCAAAGATCTGTTTTTTTCCATCTTTTTTTTTTTTTGCCCCATGGCCCTTTTATATGTTCCTAACTCCTGGTTTTCCTTGTGCTTTTGCATCAAACATGAGCTACTTGTTTTCATTCCCTCAGTTGCTCATATGCACCCTTCACTCACTCTTGTTTGGTATGGAAAGACTAACTTCCCCCTCCAAAATACTCCTACCGAAAAAATCCATTAACCGCTTGATAGATTTTCAAGCAAGTACTTTCTAATTTCTCCCCACTCTTTCCCCTTGACTAGCTAAAGCTCCCATAGGAGTAGAGATTTATGGACATTTTCATCCTTAAAACCACAATTATGATATGATGCCTACAAAAAAGTTTAGTTATGCAACTGGAGTTGCAGCAAGACTATTACTTCTAATTATTGCCTGTTTTATTAACCACTGTCTATTGTCCTTTTCTTTCTTTGTCTATCTCCATTTATGGACTCTGAAATTCAGCTTGAAAATCCCTTAACTTTGAGAATGTCACTTTGCCCTTGTGCTTTATATAATGAAGTTGTGGTCTAAGATGGTTTTGTATTATCTCAATAAAAATAATAGGCAACAACAACAACTTTGCATATTGAGAAGTAGTTACGCTGCCATAATGGCATAGAAAAATAAATAGACAACCTACTCTTACAAAGTGGCACATTACTTCAGTTGCTGGGAAAACAAAAATGAAGTGTTGTGAGTATAACTCAATCTTCCTCTGTCAGTAAAGGATGAGCTAGGACGATGGTAATGTGCTCTTACCGTCCTTCCAGAGCAGCCTGTTAAATTTCATAAATAGATAGTTGTAATCACTACCACACTCAGACACAGAAAGAACAAGTTCTTTTTCTCAGGTAAACAGGGAAAGTACAGAGATGTAAAAGTGGCAAATCCAGCATTATGCACTATTGGGTAAAATAACTTTTTTGTTAAAAGCCTGTTTTGTGGTGTGTACAGAAAAAGTGGAAAAAGAAAAGAAGAAAAAAACAGGAAATTAATAGAGGGAGCAGTGAAAGCTTCCTTTCAGATGAGCCAAACATTGAATTTTATCAATGAAGCCTCCACAGCTTTCCTTCCTTTGGGTTGCTGTGCTTAGAGCAGGGTTAGCAGGTGGGATGTCCCTCATGGATAAACTCTTGTCCTGAAAGGATACTGAGAAACAAGAAACCATTTTGAATGCCTGTATATGCAGTCCTTATATTCATAGCAGTTTCTGGCTTCCTATATGCATTACATGCAATAGATTCAATGAGATTACTATTATTCTTAAATTTATATGCAGGAGTGAGGGTCTACAGGACAAAGAATTGGTATTATAAACCTCTCTGTCTCTCTCTATCCTGAGTTAAATTTTGTATAAATCTTAATCTGTTAGAGTATTTTGTTGTTTGTTTGTTTGTTTGTTTTCCTGTAAAATATATATTAAGGTGAGTTCATTAGGGTTTTGATGTAAAAGTGACATTGGGACAGATAGAGATTAATCTTATTTGAAAAATCAGTGAAAATAAATAGTTTTATTTTTTTAAATTACCTCCAAATTTCAAGTAGGAAAACATAAGATCTAGCAGTTAAGTAATGCAAGAACAACAGAAGTGTTTCAGTAATGACACTTGCAAACTGCATTTCATGCACCTTGCTTACAAGGAAACTTGGAACTCAGCAGTGTGCTCTGTTGCTATAAGGTTTATAGTAACAATAAAATAAACATTTAGCAGTGCTCCCTGGGCTGCCATATCCAGATGGAATGAGAAAACATAGATTAGTGGAGAGAGAGAAATAATTTAAGTACTGTGAAGATGATACAGGATTGCAGTCTTGACAGCACAGGTCAGAAAGATAAAGGTTTGATGTCTTATTAGTACTTTTCCAGGACTATCCCTTGCCTGCCTAATCTGTCCCAGGGTTTTTATTTATTTATATTTATGTTAAAGCTGATCTCCACAGCCTTCATACCAAAGCTTTGCCTCCAACCAACCCTGGCTATGCTCCTGGTATTACTGTAAACCTAGTGTTATCAACAAGGCTGTGCATTTCCACGCAGCTCTCCATGCAGTGTGCAACCCTGTTTTCTATCTAACAGTAACTCTTTTATTTCCCTTCTAGTAAACTATTCATTTTACATTACCTTTTTATATACATTTAATATTATTTACATTAGGTCACCTGACATTCTAAACATCTCGTATCTTCTAAATCAGGGTGAAGCATAAGAAATTATTGCCCATTAGACACCACAGGTTTCAAATCCAGAAAACAGAATGAAGAAATCTAACCCCATGTCTCACATAGCTATCACAGAGAACTGAATATGATGTTAATTAAATTAAGTAAATTAAACAGTGCCAGAGAATATTCTCAGGCAGTGGATCTTAACAGACAGTATGGCTTAAACTTTGAACAACCCGCTGAATGATTTTGACCTGTATTGATCAGCACACTCCCAAAATGGGTAAGCAGATATGCCTGAGGAGCTGGTGAGGATCCATCTTATTTTCAGTCTCCTAATTCTGACCTAATTGAGTAAATCTTCTGTAGAGGTCTCCTTTCTGGAGATTCAAGCATGTTTGAATACTGACTTCAGTGTTTAATTATTTCTATTCCTTTTTCTCTCCTTAATTTGAATGTGCCTGGCATAAAAGTCCTTACATTTGTATGAGAAGGTGTAAACTATAGCAGCACCATCAAATTCCAAAAAAAAAAAAAAAAAAAAAAAGTAAAAAAAAAGCTCAAATAATATCTATATTCTGACATTTAGAACACTTCAGTTCCGAAAGGAAATCTCTGAAGGAACCTTAGCAGCTCCATCAATTAAAACTTCCAAAATTCGTCTATCTGAAACACTAGAATTTGTACTGCTGGGAAAAATGCTGCAGTCTCAAGGAAGGCATGGCAAACACTCTCCGGGATCCATATTACAAGGATATTATTCTGGCACAGCAAATGATTTGTTCCAGTATAATATTTAAAAGGTATTTTTTCTATTCAATTCAATATACTGTTTTCAAGCAAAGGTATAATAATAATATTAATGTGTGTTTATGTTTATGCTTTTTTCCCCTCGACTATGTTCAAAGGTTTGTTTTGTCACCTATTAGCTCTCAAGAGCCAACCTCTAAAAGAAGAAAACAAACAAACAAAAAAAGAAAACAAAGCTGTACAATTCTAGAAATAACATGAAATGAGTTATTAGCAAATAGAACCAAGGAGCTTTGACCTCTGAAATCACTTAGCTGAAGGAGTTGTTAGAACTTGGATTTTTCTGTCATTTAACTTCTTTACTAGAGCTGTAATTCTTCTTGTTGTTTCTCAGAGCATGCTGATCAGTTGTGTGCATGGCTGCATGCTGAATGGCTTTCTTCATTCAGGCATGAATGTCGTGCCTGACGAAAAATGAAGAATAGAGCAAATTCGAAAGAATCCTTTTGAAAATTGTATTCACTGCATCTTTTTTTTTTTATCAATAATAGTTAGCAAATTCTTGTACCCAATACAGTAACATTACTTGCAGAGTAATGCAGAGAGAATAATGGAGCTAAAGTTAGCTGTGCTCAAGTGTCTATCTCATTTCACTGCAAGGCAACTAGTGTTTTCTTGATACAGTATATATCATCATATCAGATTCATGATAGCAAAACCCGGGAATAATAAACTCAAATTCTCTGTTTAAATTTTGTTGGAGATTTCAAGTCAATTTATTTCTTTCAGTCATGTGGGTAAGAGCTGGTCTGAATCTTTGGATTCATATTAGGAATGAATTCTAAAATTCATTAAAATAATTCATTCATTAAAATAATATATGCATCAATATATGCATATACACATACATATATATGTTTACATATGCCTGCATATATACATATGCATGCACACTACATTTGTCTGTAGCTGATTTTAATGTATAACGAAACATAACGAATTGAATATAGCCATTCTTTGGTGCAAGACCAACAACACATCTGTAGTTGTGATTTAGCCAGTCCACTACTGGTCCTGAAGAGCTTCCTAAAATGTGGATAAACAATGATGATGTGATTATGGATAGTTATTTAGAAAGCCCGATGTTCTCTCTTCTCCATCCACTCCAAACTGGAGTCTTTCAAGGCCCTTACTAATGACTAGGGACAGCTTAACTACTGGCAGCTGCAAAGATTCCTATATATATCACTACAGAGAGGTCTTAGATGTATGTGAAGCAGTTGCTGATCCACTCAGTGTCAGTTTACGTATTATGTGAATATGTACTAAAAGTGGTTCAACAGCAGCTACGCAAGCAGCTGAGGCATCTCTTCAAAGGGGCACTGTAGAGCAGAACTGGCAGAGGAATGGAAATTGTTTTTATTGTCCCGAGCCAAATCATCCTTATAAGTGAGTCATATCCCTTATGGTACATTTCCATGAAGAGTGTTCTTATATTAGTGAGAACAAGGAATATTTGGATCAAAAGTCAATACTTTAACCTTAGACTGTAATTTTTAATTTGTTCTACTATCTTTTAAAGAACCTAGAAGTGGCTTTTCAATATTAACAGAGTTGCTTCATACTAATGACATTAAGAATTCTCTTTTTTTTTTTAATAGTAATCCCTAGTATTTACAGTTTATTTTTATATAGATGCATCAGCACTCACTGCCACTAAATGTGCCTTTGTTTATGAAGATTACTAATTCAGACTCTGCATATCAGTGAAGATTGAAACTAACTCCTCCCTACAGAATTATCACAAGTTCATAGAGCTATTTTTTAAATTTTATCAGACGATTATTGCTGTTATACTCAGAGGTAAAAGGAAACCTAAGAAGATGTTCTTAGGTATTGCTGTCTAAGAACTGCTAAAAAATACTTTTTTTTTCCCTTGCAGTGACAGACAGGTCTATATCCACTTTCTGGTCAATAGTATCTCTCACTGAACACTAGACTGTTAACAGACTAGCTAGGTTTGTCACTTATTTCTCCATCACATCTCCTCTATTGCTCAAGCAATCTCTTAAAAGCATCAGATTAAAAGGATTAAACTAATTCCAGTCAGGACCTGACTCAACAGGTTTCTTCTGAGATAGACACATGGAATAAGGTCGATGTCTTGGAAGAAAAAAGATGGCAATGGTGCCCCCCTTTTGAATAATATTGCAGTTGCTAAACTACAAAAAAAAAAAAGGGGGAGCAAAAAAAAAAGGAGTATTTCTTCAAAAAACATCAACAAAACACTCAGTCCAGAAAGAGGGAGGCCTGGCACTCAGTGCTGTAGGGACCCAGGGAGACATCTCTTTTCTAAGTGAAACCCATCCATGTAGGTCAATGTAGACTATTCAAAGCTGTTGAGGCTATTCCTTGAGAACTACATATTGCTTGAACGATATGATCTTTGTTACAAAGGTAGAATTTCAGCTTATTATGGATTTTTGTATTCCAAGGGTCAACGCTAATGGTTGGTTGTCAGAATGTGCTGAGTGGTGTTCCCCTAGGGTGTTCCTAGGTCTGATGCTATTTGATATATTTCATTAATAGTCTAATTGAAAAAATACAGGGTATACTTGTTAAATTTGTTGCTGACACAAACTTGAAAGGCAATGAGAGTGTGCTGGTTTATAGGGTTCTAATTCAAAAATGATCTTGATAAACTGGAGCAATGGCATGAAAAAAAATGAGAGCAAGAGAGAAGATCATTTATAGGGGTTAGCTATCATCAGCTATCAGGAAGCAGCTAGCAGACTTAGGCACATATTGCTAGTGTCACAGCTGTAAGGTAGGAAAAAAATAGCTATGCTGCAGTTCCATAGAAAATAGTCTAGAGATCAACGGGAATCAAAGGTGAAGACACAAAACAATTACATTCTCTGCTGTACAACATTATACTCTGCAAAAGATAAAGATACAGTTTGAAACATCTAAACTTAGGAGTCCACATCTGACTTCATGCTTAGTGAGTTCTTTATGCTCCCACTACAAACATTAGTCATCTAGTGGGTGCTGCTGGTGTGAACACAAAATGAAAGACGTGTACTGGTAAATCTAAATCTCACTCATAAGTTCTTTCTTCTCTCCAGAGTCAAAAAATAAATATATACAAATTATTTGGATATTATGTCTAGTTTTGGGCATCACTCTTCAAGAAAGATGTGAGTCTGCTGTAGATAGACCTAAGATCATTAAGAATAAGTGAACAGATACAAAACATAACCATGCTGAAAATTGAAGGAGATGAAGTTATCAAATGAATGACAGTTTATTTGGGATGTGAAAACAATTTTCAGATATATAGAATCTGCTGAATAACAATGAAAATTTTTCCTCCATATCCATAACTACTAAAATAAGGAATAGTTGGGTTGGGACAAGGCAACAAGGAAATTAAATAGCCTCTATGCTGTGGAAACCTGTCAGGAATGACATTCATACAAACCTACCTGAAAGAAGGGGATAGACCTCAAACATCCTGAAATCCCCTTCAATTTATATGATTTAGATTTAGACGATCCTAATTCACAAGTTTGTGACACAAATGGTCTAAGGCAAAATCTTTTCAAATAAATTCATTATACTGGACATATTTGATAGTTGTGAGGCAAACATAATTTTCATTTTATTCAGAAATGACTCTTTTCTGTTATTTTAACTTCAGTACCTAAATATATCCTTTTTTGTGTGTGTGTGTGTTTTGAATATCATGGCCTGAACATATAATGAACCATTTCATATATAAAATACAGGCTTTTCCTGAATGACTGTATCCGTGCTACTGGATATATCTACTGTTGAACAGTCTAGGATGAAATGGAGAATCCTGTGATTTATGCCAAGTATTTATACTATTTATCTTGATTAATTACTCTCACTAGACTGTACCTCAAAAAAAAAAAAAAAAAAAAAAGATTTCTGGGACAGGATTTGGTCTATTAAGACAAATGAAAGCTTTAGTGAATCATAGAAAAATGGATAGACCAATCCTATAACAATTTTTTTCTCAGCAATTTGGGCTTCCCTTCATTTCCAAAAATGGTTGTTGTTGGAAACTTCTTGGCGGTCCAAGGAATTGGGGAGAGCATCAACAACACAGACTCAATGTCTGGTAGATCCCAATCCCTTTAATCTCGTTACACTCGCATATTTATACCTCAGACCCTTCGGGTCTAACGTGCTATCTTATGATTGGTTGCCAGACATGCATAGCACCTTGCAATTGGCTGTTTGACACATGGCACCTTAACAGTTGGCCGCTGGGTGTGCTACTAGGTCCGACCCACTCTATCTGTGAACTCTCGTGGGACTACCCCCAGGCTCTCGCGAGGCTGTTTACAAGGATCTGCTTCCTCCCCATCGGTTCACTCCCAGTTCTGTTTGATATTGCTTCTAAGAACCAGATTACCCACAGGTTGTCATATGATTAATTTTTCTGAGGATGAGTTGTGCAAGAGCATGAGATAGTAAGGCTCAAGGTAGATAAATATATATCATGTCACAAATAAGCCCTTCTTAAAGTACATCAGGTTTTCTATACTATTCCAAACTTTATGCAAATCTAACATGTTTTAAATCAATGGTTACAAAAATGCACTTTACTTCATTCATGAACTTTACTTATAATAACAAATGATATAAACCAGAAGTATGAAAATTCACATTTATAAAAGTAATTATAATAATATAGAAATAATATTATAATCAATTATCATAATTCATAACAATAATAAATAGCTCCAAGGTGAACTAGTAATTTCTTCTGAATAGATTAAAAAAAAGACAAATATCTTGTATTGCTCTCTTTAGTTGATGCTTATCAAATTTTCATCCCATTCTTTGGAACATCTCACATTATTGAGCTGCTTGTAATCAAATCTGCCTGAAAGTTAAAAAAAAAAGAAAGAAAGAAAAGAGCAAGCTATATAAAATAATAAATAAGGAATTATAAATAAGATTAAGAAAAAAATACATAAAATCACTAGTTTATGTATTTTAATAAAACATCATGTCAATGTGCTCTATTGTATTTATTTAGATCTCTTACATGACTGTGCCTTTCCTTCTGTAATCTTTCCTTGAGCTTTTCTCTTCACATTCATATATTAGCAGAGAAATTAAGTCTCTGTACGGAATACTAGAATCTGCATATATATATACAACTTAAGCAAGCACATATATTATTTGTACAGTGTTTTTGTTTGTTTGTTTGTTTCCTAAATGAAAATAATTTCTTTCCAAAACCATGCTGGACTTCATTTTGTTAACTTGTTTAAAAAAAAAAGAGAGAGAAAAAAAAGTTGTGGTTAAAAAAAGTAGCATTATTGCTTGACATAGCCAAACAGATAATTTCCAACAGGTAGAAAAAATCCTCTGCATATAATCTGCACTCTTTGCTGATTTCTGGGTTGCTTGCATGTGTAGTAGTTGTCAGAGAGGCACTTCATCCCTTGGCTGGGTGTGCTAGGGACCTCTGTAGTGTTAGTAACATTGAGATCTGTTGCTAGGTGCTCCTATGTTTGCAATTTTAAATAAATAAATAAAAACTTTGTATTCGGCATTGGATGTGAGAAATATTTTTTCACTTAGGTTGGAAGAGGCTGACATACCTTTTGAGCTCATTTTTTGTATCTTGAAATCTGATGAGCAACACCAGATCCAGAACCATGGAAGTACTAGCTACTGTGTGCATCCTGTGGCCATAAAACATCGGATATTTAAAACTGGGACCCTGTGGCAAACTATAGAATATCACACAATAATTCATTAATTCTGTTAATCAAAAATTCAGGAGTGAGGGTTTGTACCAAAAAAAAATAACAAATGCATCTGATGGCTCATGTTAGTAGCCCATGTGGTGGTCTAGCAAACCCAGATGATGCTGCTCCATTGCTTGAAGAGACATGCATGGCGCTGCCATTAGTCAGCTCATGTGAGCTGATGTGAATTACCATGTACAGGTCTTTTCATGTTCATTAAAACTGCTGAACCAAAGAAGGGTTAATATGAACAATAAATGCCATCAAATGAAACGTGAGGCAAACAAATATTACATAAACAATGCTCTTTTATCTCTTACACAAGTTTGAAACTATCTGCTAAGTATACCTTTGGCCTAAAAAAAATATCAAATATGATAAAATTTCAGTGCTGATGTGGTTGACTGTCAATACATTTGGCATTGATGGGAAAGGTGGTGTGCTTAATTGTTAGATTAATGCAATCTAAAATGGCAAAAAATAAAAGTAAAGTGCTAAATAAACAGACTTATTGATATTGTTATCAGTGATTTGCCTTGTAATCTCCGATTTACAGACCAATAACTATAAATCAAACACAAGCTAGACACTTCTGAAGGGTAAAACCAGCAAGGGAGAGAATGAATTGTAAATAAACCTGTGTTAGATATTATCAAAAAATCCTTAGAACTGTTACATAGGACAGAGATTCTCATTTATACAAAACTTGCAAGTGACCATTTATCATATCTTTCATTTTTCTATAGCCCTGGGGCAAAATTAGCTGGGTTTAAACACAGGCATCATATATGTACTCACACACATATAAATATTTCTGTATATATGTACACATACACTCATATATGCATGGATATATATTTACATAGACAAATATTTGCAAATATTTGCATCACACTTGCACTTTTCATGTTACCATATGGAGATGTGTGTGCTTTTGTGAGTAGTTCATGTTTCTCCTTTGATTAATGCTAGCACATTTAGTTAAAATAGCAAGCAGATATGTGGATTTAAGTAATTATTTTCAGAAAGTGTTGCTACTAGCTTGAATTTTGGCTTGGCCTTTTTTTTAATCTTTTTACTTTGGAATTTGTTGTGGGACTTTCAGTCTTTTCTTCTTAAACTGATTTTAAAAATACTTGAAAAAAAAGTCTGAATATTCCACAAGCTAAAATTAACTTCATATTTTTTTTCTCTTTTGCAGTTAAATATAAAAACAATAACTCTACCATCAAAAAAGGTTATGGTTAATGTAAGGGTTAAGTGAGGACAGTGTTGTCCTGAAGCCCAATCAAGGTTATGATCGCTGAAACCTTAATTTCAGTCATTTTGACACTATGGCTGAGTTTAGGGGGCTGCATTTGGCTTATTTCACTGACCAGCTCCTATCACAATGTCACCACCGGGACTTTCCTGCAATCATCTGGCGACAATGCAGTAACAAAAGTAGAAATCCATGGAAAGATCTGTTTCCTGGGTTTGCTGAATAGTCTGATATTTTAGAGACTTCCTCCAACAGACCTGGATTCTAAGGGTCTCAATACCTGAAGTTCACCCAACTATCTAACTTGGACAAAGAAAGATTTTTTAATCCTACTTTTTATAAGAAGAGCCTAAATATTTAAAACTATTTCTGTCAGCTCTAAAATGGAACTGCCCAGAAGACTTTAGGGTATTGAGTTAATTTAGGAGCTGTCTGTCTGCATTTTGACTAATTTAATACAGGTCTTAATTTATCTGAGTTTTGGTTCTCTGTCTGTGGAGGCTGCAATTTTAGGGGGCAAAGATGCTATTATAAAGATAGAGAACACCCGATACAGGGAAGGATCGATTTATAGATCATCTTCTGGGAATGATTGTACTAGGAATAACAATTTAAATTCAATAAAATATGAATTAGCAGAAATTGGTGGGGTAAGAGCTGTGCTATTGAGAGAAGCAGCTTGGTTTCATCTCTGTGCAGTTTCTTAATGACAGAGACAAAGAATTAACCAGCCTCAGACTCTCACAAATTAATTGAGATTAGATATAATGTTCCAATCATAATTAGCTAATCATTTGCTATTGTCATCACAGTGCTTAAAAGCCTGATAGACAGAATATCTACTTTTGATTAAGTAGACATTTCTGTTTTGAATCTCTAATAATAATTATATGTCATTTCCCTTTGTTATGAAAGAATATTTGGGCAATTAAACTGTTTTTGAAAAGAATTAACCTTTTTTTTTTTCTTAAAGTAAATAAATTGAAATAAAATGTTTTTCAAAGGTTAAAACTCTTGATTCTCTTCCTTGTATAATTGACCCAAAAGATTAAGATGGTGTTGCCCAGCTGTCCCTTTAAGCAAAGTTTCCAGCGTGTGAAAAAGGATAGTTTAAAATTCAGATGTTGAATTTTTAAATAAAAAGTTTGAGATGTACATTTCCTTATCATCTCATACTGGAGTGCCTTAAGACACCCTACTCACTGTTATTGGATAGATAGAGAGCAGCTACACCAGGAGATCATGGGCTAGAAGGTAACAAGAAGTGAAAGGTAAAGCTGAATAGAGTTTTTCTTTGAAAAACATTGTCAAAAACACACTTTACAACAATCCAGAATTGATTATTTAGGGACATAGTTGAGCTGTCTAGAAGTAGGAAACAACTAGTGCTATTTGAGATTCTCTGGAACATCCAATATATCTGTATGCAGTCAGTCCATATAGAAGAGGATTTAGAGGATACCTTTCTGCAGAGCAAGGTGAAGGCCAACAGTGTTACCTTATAGGTGGCAGAAGATACAGCTAGGAAACTAAATCTCATTTTAAGACATCTATAATGAAGGGTAACATCTCATCTAGATTCCTTCATGTTCCTTTACTGTCAGTGGAAAGAAGCAATCACTTCTAAGGGTGTAATGGATCTGACCTACCTTAAGTGTCTATTTTAAGCTAAGATGAATCATGCTATCATAAAATCTTTGCTCCCCAGTTAAATATAAAAGCAATCAAGAGAACCAACTTAGATGCAGATATCTCTACCAGAAATGTATATATTATATCTGCTTGAATCATGCCCATAGTGTTTAGGACCTGTGTCTGTGCTCTAGAAGGGCTGCAAAACATCCTGAAAAATGACATAATTTGTAATTAAAGCCAGAAGGATGTCAACCCCTCAAAATTACAAAAAAGAACACAGAACAACATTTAAACAAAGCATAGGAGTCATCTAGTAAATAGAGATATCTACGGTGAAATATCAACTCATTAAGAAGTCAGTCTAATCAACCTTGATAGCTGATGCAGAGATGATCAATGGAGTCAAAAAGGTGTAGGGAGCAGGGGCATCATATGCATTATAGAATATATATTTTTTCATCCTATCCACTGGAATTTCACAGATGATAAAGGATTAGCAGGATGTCTCTCATATTTCCAGGTGTGGGGTGGCCTGGATGACTGGTTGGGACAGCGGTTCTGATGTGGAAGCAATATAGTCTTCTTAGAAAGGAACACATTTGAATCAACAGACCTGCCTTTCGGGAGACCTTTTTCATATTGGCAAAGTACTCATTAATCAAAACACAGCTTTTCTCTCCAAAATATACATATTTTCTTGTAGCTCAGCTATATATCTTACTCTACCTGGTGGTTTTTTTTTTTAATTGGAAGTAAAGAGAACAGTGCAGCATAACTATTTCCACTGGCACAACAAAATCTATGTTGTATTACACAGGAATTCTTACCCAGTCATGTCCTATTACTCTGTAGCTTGTATTGTTCTGCAGTTCTTTCACAGCATAAAATATGTTGTGTGTTATTAATAATATTTGTTATTATTACAGACTTTATCCTAGTTATTTAAAAGGAAAGTAGTTTCATAAAAATACAGGAAGTTACATATTACCTTAACTGGTAGAAGTTTGCTTTCAAATTTTGTGAATTAACATGTGAATTTACTGACAATCTGCCAAAAATTAATCTTAGCAATTTGAAGTATGAAGAAGCGAAAACTTTTTTTTTTTTTTTTCCTCACAAGGATTTAAAGTTTTTATTCCCAAGTGATATATTTCCATTCTAGTGAAGTTACTTGGAAATTTTGTTCCTGTTCTTGCTATGGGGATTTGTAAGAGGAAAAAAAAAAAGTTGTTTACTACTCTCACAGGGAGAATTATTTTTGATGCTGGTATTTTGTATGAGGAAATTTTATTCACTATAAGCTTTAACTCATGTAATTCAATGAATATTCAGAAATTGTGTACTGTTTCCTATTTCTCTTTTGTACAAGCAGTGATGTATATGAGAAATAAGTGATGCAGTGAAAACTACTCCATATGATACCCTGGAAGTGTAGTTGAGGGTATTTCTTTGGAAATTCAGAAGTGAAATTCTGAACTTCTTAAAGTATGAGTTCTATGAAATGCTACCACAGTTCACCCAGGTATAAAATGAGACCTTAATTTTTGGATTGGGAAGTCAAAGGAAATCTTATCACTCTATTTTGTCCTGTTGCCCAGTAGAACTGATGTAGTATTTTCAAGTTTGCCAATGTACTTTTTAACTCAGAATGGACTTTTCTGTGTTTTAAATTTCTGTTTTTTTATTTTATTTTATTTTTATTTATTCTCATGTATGTCCCAGAGCCAATGAATATCATAGGAAATAAATAATATTGATCTTGAATTAGGATTATATTGTCAAGACTTGCTTATTCCATCTATAGTCAATATATTTTCATTAAGCTGTATAATATTACAGGATGCTGCTCTGTGTCCAAAAACAATCTTGGAAGATGGGCGGATACTCTTCAGAGCCTCAGAAGAATAACAAGAAATTGAAGGACATGTCCTGGCAAGAGGACCAACAGCAGATTGCTGATGTTTGATCAGTTTGTCACTTTGCCTTTTAGCAAAATTCTATCAATTCAGTACTGCTTCAGACAAAGCCCTTGTAGACAGCTGCATCTCAAGCAAATTGAACTGGCAGATGCTTTGGGGCCTAATTCAACTTAACAGCAAATTATATTGTTGTCACAGCTCAAGGTTACCCCAGGTGCTAGCTGTGATATATCTAAACAGGTATCTTTCTAGCACTCAACTTCTGAAGAAAATGGTCTGTAACACTCAGGAAAATGTCCTAATGGTCACAAAAGTAAATCCTTTCAGAAGATCTCTTACAGTACAGCCTACAAGCTGTAAGATAGATAGATGATCTTATTTTTTCTCCTTCTTTTAAAAAGTGATGTGAACATCTGGATCCATCAGAATAGCATTTTCACAGTCAGCTTCTTTGATAGTCCAGCTCAACCCTGGAATTGCTTTGTGAGACAATTAAAACCAGACATGTTTTACATGTAATAAGAAGGACCATGTGATGACATGTTACCTCTATGAAGGCTTGGAACCTTATTAGCTCCACATACTAACTTCAGTAAATTAAAAAGAATGCACATTTTTATTTCTGATATTATTTTGAAATATATTCAGTGGTTAAAGTCACTGATTGACACAGAGACATGAACAATTACAAAGTGTGTCCTCAACATACACTTTACATATGGAAAAAGGAGAAAAGTACTTTTCTTTTACTCAGAATAACAGATCACCTCTGAAAATACACCTCTTAGAAATAAGGAAAAGTTAAGCAAAGTAGAATTGCATACTGCATGTGATTAAAGGGTGGCCTGATGAAAGTTTTTTCAAGCTTGATCACATATTTTATATTGGAAACTTTTATAGAACGACGTAGATAGTGAGTAGCAGTAAGCCAGCCATTGTTTATCAAATGTCATCTGCTGTCTGTTTAGAGTAACTCTGTTTGTTTTCATTAATCAGTCACAAACTGCCTGCAAGACCTTACATCATAATCTGTCCCAGTCACACAATATACTTAAGAAGATTTTCATCCTTAAGGACATATATCAATAAATGCAATGAGCAGAAAAGCAAGAAGAAAGAAAGTTACTATTATGAGGTTTCCAAAACATTCTGTTCCATCTGTCTTTACTGAGCACTGACAGAGCACTGGAGCACTGGAAACAGGTTGTCCAGAGAGACTGTGGAGTCTCCTCTGGAGATATCCAAAACGGTGTGATCCAGCACACTGTGCTCTAGGTGTCCCTGCTTGAGTAGGGGAGTTGGACTAGATGATCTCCAGAAGTCCTTTCCAACTTCAAAAGTTCTCTGATTCTGTGATTGTAACATGCATAGGATGTGAGAGAAACAAGTTTCTGTCCTTGGTTCTCATTATGTAGTTCAAGCATGCAAACTTACATCTCCCATAACCCATAACTATCAATAACATAAAGAGTAAAACAGGAGAGGACTCTTCCATTTTTCTTCTCAGAATTCAGTAAAGATTCTATGACCTGAAAATATTCCATCAAAATGGATCTGCCTATGTGAAAAATAATATGGAAAAAGCTGCTTGCATAAATAAAAGAACTGTCTAACTCTATTAATGATAAAAGATGCTGCATTTTTAATCTGGAACACAAACTTTTTGTTTGTTTTTTTTCCAAAACCTGCATCTGTAAGTCAACAAATAAATCACTTTGTCCTATGAACCATGATACAGAAAATCCAGATTTATTACCAGCTACTACTGTAGAAAATAAGACAAACAAAATACAGGACTCAAGATCCCTGATACCATTTGATACAGACCACAATCCTTGAGTCTTTGAATATTACTATGGGCAAAGGAGGAAGGAGGGCAGAGATGGAGCATGACCCCATCCTTCTCTAGTCATTAAATACCATTTCCTAAGGAATATCCTGCTGACTTCTGATTAAGAGATAACGCAACTTTTCAAATTGATAAGTCCTGTAGGTTAAAAGTATAGCTATAATGTGCCTTCTGGAGCACTGAATCTTTCAGTTGGGTCCCAGACATGTTAGCAAAATTCTGCCTCCACTTACAAAGGCATGTGAGAGATGTTTCAGAGACACAGACTGACTCTATGGACAATTTAGGCAGCTTCACTTCAGAATTGTATATACATGGACAATGGTTGCCCTGTTTCTTTTCAGGGAGACCGAAATGGATATGAGGCCAGTTCAATCACCAACCCATGCTACACATACTAGGAACTGAGTAGGTAGATGTAGGTGGTCCTCACAGGCTGTGCAGATGGAAACTATGCTATTTGTTTTCACAGTGATGTTATTGGAAAAGATGGCACAAAGATCCATCTGTAAAAGGTTCTTCTTCACTGGGAGAGGCTGCCCAGAGATGTTGTGGAGTCTCCTTCTCTGAAGATCTTCAAGACTCGCTTGGATGGGGTCCTGTGCCATGAGCTCTAGGTGGCCCAGCATGTGCAGG
>JAWLRI010000853.1:738409-748659 GCA_034781795.1 Crypturellus tataupa | reverse complement strand
TTCCGTTCCTTTCCTTTCCTTTCCTTTCCTTTCCTTTCCTTTCCTTTCCTTTCCTTTCCTTTCCTTTCCTTTCCTTTTTCTATTGCATTTAAAGTATGACTGTAGTTTTAAAAAATATATATTTCCAGTTAAAAATAAAAAGTAGGTAAAATTTTAAGAAAAATCTCTCTCTCTCTTTTTCCAGCTATTTCAGTCTGAATCTAATTTAATACAGGAGAGTCCTCCTTTTTATGCAGTTTCTGTAAAGACAAACCTAGTTTATTTTTGTTTTTCTAAGCTTACAGGCCCTTCACCCTCATCACTGAATTCTAGAAAATGATATTGTTTATATTGTTATTTCAGTCTGTGAAAATTTCCAGCTTCCTTCAATAGCTGCAACTAATTCATTTTCTTGCTTCCATTGCTCTTGTTCTACTTGTAGGTTAGCTTTCTACTTAAAGACATTCTGTGAATGCTGGAATAATCTCCATCCTCAGAGCGTTGTCATAGATACACACATAACCAGTCATTGTTGGTGAAAGGCAGAGAAATAAATGCCCAGTGTTCTCCTATTTCCTGCTTATCTTTTAATTCAGCATGGTCCAAATGGTGGTCGATAGGCTGCTCCCACCCACCTCTGCTAATAGAGTGCAACATCTGTGCAAAGAGCAAATACAGTCCAAATGATGTTTGGACTCATTCTGCCCCGGCTCAGAGCCTGTGCAGAAGTCCAGGGTGC
Source organism: Crypturellus tataupa (assembly GCA_034781795.1). Taxonomy (NCBI): domain Eukaryota; kingdom Metazoa; phylum Chordata; class Aves; order Tinamiformes; family Tinamidae; genus Crypturellus; species Crypturellus tataupa. The sequence continues at coordinate 747,941 of JAWLRI010000853.1, read as the reverse complement.
ATCTGAATTGTTGCAAGGACAGAGGGGCATTTTCTCCTGGAGCCTAGTGCTGAAGCTACTTGGTTTTACCCTCTAAAAACTTTGTAGATCAGAGATAAGAGACCCTGGAGATCTGTCCGTCTCTGTCCTCTCTACTGGATCTACTCTGTCCTGCGGAAAAGACTTCTGTGCTCCTTCCTTCAGAAGAAACACGTGTCCACTGGCCCGCCTGTGTCTTCTGCTCTACCTGGAGTTGGTTCTAATCTCAGCTTCAACTGATTTTGTTTCACCGGATGACTGCTACATAGGTTTTTTTTTTTTTTTTTTGGTCCATTTAGCCTGTATATTGCTTTATATTGCTTAGAACAGTGGAAATCTTTTTTTTTTTAATTCTTATTAATTCTTATTATATGTATCTATGGCATTAGAGAAATTTAGATTCATATTTGCAGTGATACTTTATGCTGATGCACAAATAAGCCCTGTGTTATATGTACAGATAAACATCCAAAAAACCTGTCCTTCTTAACTTTCATAAATAGAAATTCATCACAGCGAATGAACTCCAGCCTAAATGTGAAAGAGAGGAGCAAAACATGCTCCTCTGCCATGTAGAAAGGATAAAGAGCCAGTAAAAAACAGAATTGTGCATAAAATCTCGATTCCATGGGGCCTAAGAATTTTGCTGCTGGCATCTGTTATAGTCCAAGTTTTTCACACTGTATTGCTAAAAAGTAATTTAATCTTATATGAAGAGAGTCCTTTATATTACCAGGCAAAATATTAAAAGGTTTCTGCATAAAGGCAGACTGTGATTTCCAACCATTTAATTTTTTTGTCACCTTGAGGCTTGACTATTCTTATACTAAAAAAATATATTTTATATCCCCAAAACATTTCCATGTAAAATGTTCTACTTTAAAGCTTTGTCTAAATGAAGGGTACAGCTTAAACAAGCAGGCAAGAACTGTTCCCCTCAAGTTGCCAGAAATCTGGCAATGGCACTGAGCAAACAAGGCTGTCATTTCTTTTTAAACTCCTTTCACAGTGACTAACTTCCTTTCCTGTGCATTTGGAATAACCAAGCACTGTTTCCATGTACACTGGGATGGAGTGGAGTCCGTAGATGTGAGCATTTTGCCCAGCATCTCACGTGAGAGTCCTGTCTCAGCTGGATGCCATCCTCCAGGATGCTCCAGAAATGGTTCCTGCAGGACAGCTTCTCTGCAGTTGCTCTGTCTATAGTCTTGAAAGCTTGTTGCAAGTGAATTGTACTATAGAACTGTGAAATGTAAATATCATAATTAATATGTTATTGTCTTATTGTAATTCTCAGTGCAGAAGTTTAGCTCTATGTGTATATTTCTGTATCTTATGCTTATCCTGTATTTTCTTCTATATTATTCCTTTACAGCTCTGGCACAGTTATTTGATTGTGATTAGATATTATACTGCTTTTTCTTATCAAATACATATAAGGAACAGATCAGAATATAATAAAAAAACAGCATATGTTTGATTTTATATGGGCTGCATGGAGTGTTTCTCAGCCATTTCAAAAAAAAAAAAAAAAAGAAAAGAAAAAAAGATAGTCTTTTAGAATATTTCTTTTAGGATATTTATTTCCATTTCATAGATACGGAAAACTGGGACATAGCAAAGTGAAGGGACTTTCTAAAGTTATTTGGCAGGACAGTGGTTGCTTAGTCAAACGGGGTCCAGTTTTCAAAGCTCTTTTAGCTCCTGCAGCAGGTATTTAGCTCCAAAGGACCTTCCAGGCCATATTGAACCATGAATTCTTGTGCCTGACAATCCTGCCTAGCTGCATTATGATGGGAAGGGAACAGTTCAGTTTCACTGAGCTGAAATTCACAGCATTAAGACTTGATTCAGTCCCAGCACCTGAACATACACTTGAACATATAAACCAACTGCACTTATATGCTTAGAGTTAAGGGGGTGCCTAGACAACAAGTTTAATACCTAGGAAGTCCATTTAAGCTGGACCTCTTGTGCCGTCCCATCTAATGCCTTTCCCTGAGAAGGCAGTGGGAGGTACAGTGATGTTTTCTTAAGCCCATGCAGTCTACAGTCAGTCACCTGAGTATGTGCAAGAAAATATTCCCTTTTATATTCCTTCGAAGTCACCGGCACAGAGGTTTTTTTTTTTTTTTTTTGGCAGAAGTTGTTGATTCTCCTCACTGTAAACTCCCCTTCTATAAAAAGAGTTTCAACTACTTGCATTTATTTATGCCAACTACATTTATTTAGCTCAATTTGACACATTTTCCTGTAGTGCTCTGCCCAAAGAACTACTCTGCTTTTCTCCCTAGATTGCTATGGAAAATAGAGAAACTGGGAAGACCGTGTCTATATCCGTGAAAGCCTGAGCTATCATTTGAGTTAGGGGCCCTCTAGCGATGAGGCGGGCTTTCCTTTCAAAGTGGAGATTGAGTGTTGGGAAATTCCAGTGAATAGGCTGGAACCTAGAGTCCTGGAATTAGACAACCTTAGGACAAACATCTGGGTCTTTGAGGAACAGAATTAACTAAATTCAGACAAATTTATTAGCTTAGACTATGTGTAAATCTCAGAGGAGGTGTTAGAAGAGAAGGGAAGGGCAGCCTGGAGATAGTAGAGGAAGCAGTCAAAGTACTACAGTAACGAAAAAATTAAGAGATATTGTCAATACAGAGGAATATTCAGAATGGAGACAATTACCCTGAATATTATAATGGTGGAACTCTAGGTGAAACAAAAGATTAAATAATACAAAATATAAAGTTATGGGAGATGCTGAGAATATATCAGTTAATCACAGGATGTCTATGAGTCACTGGTATAATGCAACCATGAAAAAAGCTAGTATGATCTAAGGACACCTCAGAAAAAGCAGTTGCAATGGAGATGGAAAAGCATTACATTTGTTAAGTAACTTTGGTTACTCCTGATACTCAGGAGTAGTGAATGTAGTTCAGAAAAGATTGTGTCAAAATGGCATAAGTAAAGAGAAACCCAATGGATAATTACAGAAATGAAGGCCTATTATAAAAAGAAAAGAGAAACAAACAAACAAAAAATAATCTCAGAAGAGTTTTTGAACAAAAAAAAATAGGCTGTGAAAGACTACAAGTTCTATTTATATGCACAGACAGTACAGACAGCAAGCACTAGGAGGAAAGAAAAATGTCTATGGTAAAGGCAGATAGAGTTAGTAGAACGTATGCTTAGGTCAGAATAAAAAATACCGGAAATTTATGGCTGCATACTCAGCTTTTGAAACAAATTTACAACAGGAGGAAAGGAATACAAAATTGTAAGTCAATTTAAAGGAATCCTTATTTGTTTACAGAAAGGAGAGCCTATTTTTTTTTCTTATGATAGAAAGGACATGTACTTGGCTAAAGAGATATTTTCAAGCCTTATCTTCATAGGATTGTTAGTCACAGAAACTGCTCATATTTCGCTAACTTGAGTATTCCTACACTATGGCAGAGAATGGAGACTTAAATCTGTACCTACATTAACAATTCATGCAGGGTAATAGATAAAATTACCCAACTGATTTTGGGATTGGAATCTTCTTCCATTTTTACTTTTATTTTTCAAAATTTTGAAATTTCTCTGAAGTGTATTGCTACTTTGGACGCAGAATAAGACAGTGTTAGTTCACTTCTTTGTGTATTTATAAGTCATGACCTTCATTATCAGAAGCAGAGAAGAACATAGAGATCTTTCAAAGTTTCTAAAAATCTTTGAACATGAGAAGAAACATTTCTTAAGAGCCTTCTTCAGTCAAAATAATCAGGTCCCTTCTGGAAAAAGGAGAAGCAAATCAGCCAGATGAGCTACTTTTCATTAAAAGTTTATAATGTTTTCCCCCACAGCTGTTGAAATGACTTAAGAGTTGGTTTTACTGCAAAAAACAAAATGTGTCAGGAGACACATTGATGATGATTGTGATGATTAAGACTAAAAATAATGTATGTGTACACTAAATATATCTTACAAATACAGTAGTAAATTTGGAAGTTCCAGAGTTCCTTTAAAGTGAATAGGTTTGTGAGTTTTGTTTTTGGTTTTGGTTTGTGCTTTTGACTCTTAAACATAGCAAGGAAGGAAGATTAAAATATACATTTTAAGAATTTGAGAAAAAAAAAAAGGTCTTCTGAACAAACACAATTTAGCTACATTTTTTTCCCTTAATTCTGAAGAATTATGCTGAAGATTCACATTTTCTTTCTCTCTGTCATAAGGTATACTGCATGTAGGAAATCAAACTGAAATATATTATTTGTTTAGGAGAATCTGTGCACATTTACTTTTAAAAAAATTACAACATCATTCAGACTGTAATAACTGCACTTCTTTACAGAAATTGAGTTTATAAACTAGCCATTAAAATTCTATAACCAACTGCTCCCAGATATTCACATGCATGAAACACTGCACAGCATCTTTTTTTTTTTTAAAAAAAAAAAAAAAAAGGAAATAGACTCTTTCAGGCCACTGCAGAGACCAATTTCCCTGTGAAGTGAGTTCATCTCAATAATATTTGACCATGTTACAAAGACTATCAACAAATTGTCCCATGTCTCAACATGCTCAAATGTTCATTTATTACAATGAAGAAAATCCTACCACTATGGAGTGAGCTGAGGTTCTTTCAAAAGCAACCAGAACAGAGAAGAGAAGGAAAACTGATATGGCAAAAAAAAAAAAAACCTTTAAAACGTGAAATATACTGCAGTTTTGGTTTTGCTGCATGCACGTGCAAGCCGTAATAGCAATAGTGCTGGACAAAGCCCTATATACAACATATAAGATAATCAATAGGAAAATTGCTCCATGGTATGTCATCACTTCATCTGTTTCTACTGTAATGCCTACTCAAAGAGCACCTGGGTCTCACTATACTGGGTGGTGTATATCACAAAAACATAGCCTCGCCCAAAGAGTCTGCAATTTAAATGCATTGAAATTCTCCTTAAATCCCGCAGGAGTAGTGGAAAACTTCTTCCCAATCTAGCTGGATTTGGTAACACTGCCATTACTCCTCCTTTTCTTTGAGCTTGTAGGAAAAGAACTGCTGAGGCAAATGGATTGTCAGATGTATCATCAACATATATTTTAAAATGAACAGTCTATGCAAAGTTCCCACCAAGCAGCAGTAGGATAAATATGTTTTTACAGCACTCCTGTTTGACCTTGGAAGTGTTGTCCTGGAGCCAGAGTAGCCAATCGAGCTGCTGTGTTAATCACAATCATTTTCTACTGCACTTTGTTTCAAACAGTGATTTGTGAAGGACTGGTGTGCCTAAAACAAACAAAAAAGGTAGCCCATGAAGTGACTACAGGAATATATTTAAGATTAAAAAAAGAAAAAATAATATGTTCTGCCCTCACAAAAGCACATGAATTCACACAGAATGACAGGAGATTTGAGAAAAGAAAAATTCTTTCAGAAATTAGCGTTATTCAGAAGGCCATTGCGTTATATTTCAGAAATTTTAGTGTTATTTGAAGGCCATTGAATAACAACTTCATAGATTATTTATGACTTTAAAAAAACAAGCAAACAAACAAACAAACCCACAACCTCTCCCCCCCAAAGAACACACGCAAAACCCCAAACAACTTCAGATTGCAACAATTTATTTACTAAAGATTGGGGATGTACCTGTATGTGAACTAAGTATAAGAAACAAAAAAAAAAAAAAAAGAAAAGAAAGAGCCTCTGACTATACGCAGCTAGTGCTATCCGCTATCCCACCCTTACTTCAATATCCAATGCCCAGGAGGAACCCAGTGGGCTGCAGAGGGCTGCTGAGCTTCTGCAAGGACTCGGCATTATGAATCACAGCTCCGCAAGAAGACAGCTCTCTACAGCATCTGTTTCTAGGCATTACTTTCAACAAAATGAAGTGTCTCACTCCATATCTCATTTCAGCAACCACAAATTGTGGGACAAAAAAGAAAAAAAAAAAAGTAATTGTTCATGAATAATTTGAAATATCATTTGTGATGTTATCTAGCCTAAACATGCATTTGTTTTATTCTCTCTGTTTCATGATAATACACTCTGTCACAGATGTATTCATGTAAGATTAATCTGGAATATGTCATGTAAATTTAATTTTTACCCTATATGAGACAATCTTGTTCTCACAGGAACACCAACAGGAATCTTGGTCTCATCCCCTTACACAAAATTCTCCCTCCCTCTCTCTTTTCAAATCAGACATTTTGCAAAGTTGCTCTCTTATATGGCAAACAGGAATCTGTAAGTAGAATATATTCACTAGTGTAATTTTTAAAATAGTCAAACTATTAACCTAGTTTTATTCTGGTAAAATAAAATGCATGTTTAGATAAATATATATATATACATATGTATGTAGATACACAGAAACTAAACACCATCACCCTATTATTTCTGTTTCGGTGTTGTTATTTGTAGCTCTTTCCCAGATTAAAGTATACTGAGGTGATTTCTAATATTTCTTTTTTTCTTTTTTTTCCAGTAATGTTCAAAGGCAGGATAATATTTTGGCAGTGGTACCAAATTAAAACTTGGAATATATAAATTTAATTCCTAGTTATGGAGAAAGCTCCTTGTATCACCTGAAAAAAGGCTTCTGATTTTCAAAAGTATTAAGAAATTTGACTACTATTGATTTCCATGACAGTTAAGCAGTCAAATCCATTTAAAGATTTCTTCCATAGTTTATTTGCTATCATGAGCTTTATAAAACTTTATTCCTAGTCACGAATCTTTGAAAGAAAACCTAGCCTGTCTTGGTTTATGTATTCTGCTAATCCTATTGAAATGGTGTTTCTATCTGAAAGAGACTTCTAGGATTCCATTTGGGGAAAAGATAAATACCAATAATTTAAAGAACTTAATGAAAACTATCTGTTTGAATGAGATATTGTCGTGTTAAGGAGAGAAATTAAGTAAGGAGAAAGTACAAATCAGGACATTAATGTTGAGCTTCCTGTAATTTAATATCGCATAACAAGGTTGTAATAGAAAATTGGTCTCATAAAGTATTAGTTTAAAACTGCATCAAGTTTACAAGGAGAAAATGCCAGATTCATCAATATCAACCCATTAATAAAGTATTAAAAAAGTTTTCATATTTTAGTTCTTGAGATAAAAGTACAACCTATGAATTCTTCAGAAATGTTAACGAACAAGAGAAAAGTTGCATTGAGACATGGTAGGAAGAAGATAAAACAGATCCAAATATAGCCAGGCTGATGATTATATTCAGTAGGTGAGACTGTTAATTCTGTATTGAATACCATTAATGATAGCGTATGATTTATATCAAATCTTCAGGTAAACAAAATCTGAGCAGTTCACACAGTGCCTTAATTAAAGATGGTGCTGAAAGCACAATGCTTTATATGCTTAAGGTTTAGGGTATTGGGTTGGGTTTAAGTATAATAAGTAAATGTATTCAAAGTCACACAAAAAGATTTGGCATTTGCAGTGCCACCTGCTGGGTCATTCAGGTGCTTTGGATGTAGAAGATGCACATATTTCCCTCCTGGTCCAATTATTGAATTTTTACTGTGGGCTTTCTATGTGACACAGTAAATGTTCCTCAGTTCCATCTACCTTCTTTAAACACCTAGATTCAGAATTGTGACTCTGGGCCAAATGTTTGGAAATCACAGAATCACAGAATGATTAAGGTTGGAAGGGACCCCCAGAGATCAACTAGTCCAACGTCTCTGGTTCAAGCAGGGACACCCAGAGCACGGGGCACAGGGTGGCATCCAGGTGGGTTTGAAGATCTCCAGAGAAGGAGACTCCACAACCTCTCTGGTCAGCCTATGCCAGGGCTCTGTCATTCTCACAGCAAAGAAGTTCTTCCTCACATGGAGGTGGAAATTCCTATGTTTCGACTTGTACCCATTATCCCTTGTCCTCTCACTGGCCACCACAGTGAAGAGTTTGGCCCCACCCTCCTTACATTCACCCCTCAGATGCTTATATATATTGATCAGATCTCCTCTCAGTCTTCTCTTTTCCATGCTAAACAAGCCCAGCTCACTAAGTGTTTCCTCATACAACAAATGGGGCTCCAGCCCCTTAATCATCTTTGTCACTCTGTGCTGGATCCTCTCTAGAAGTTCCACGTCCCTCTTGTACTGGGGAGTCCAGAACTTTCCAGTAGGTCAACCTCTAATCTGTACTGGTACCTGGGGTTATTGCAGGACCGTGCACTTTTCCTTGTTGAATTTCAGGAGGTTCCTCTCTGCCCAACTCTCCATCCTGTGTAGGTCCCTCTGAATGGCAGCACAGAGTTCTGGAGTGTCAACCATTCCACTTAGTTTGGTATCATCTGCAAACATGCTGAGGGTGCGCTCTGTCCCCTTGTCCAAGCTATTGATGAACAAGTTGAACAGTATCGGGCCCAGTACTGATCCCTGGGTACCACCACTTGCCACAGGCCTCCAACTAGACCTGGCACCATTTATCATGACCCTATCTTGTAAAAGTTCTTAATGCTGTTCAAAATTTGGGATGGACCCAGTTCCCTCTAAACATGAAAAGAAAAAGATATATATTTTTAAAGCAAATATACATGTTTTTTTGAGGACCAAAATGACCTAAAATATGCAAAGTTCTTAGTCTAAACATCAGATCATTGGAGATAAACTTCTGAGATTTCAGAGCATTTATTATTTTTAAAACTGGTCTCATTATTCCAACCTCAAGCCGTAGGAACAGGCCACCTTCAGTTTGAAAAATCTGTGACAATGTTATTAGATATTATTAGATATAGCTACAGAATTGCATGTAGATATAAATAGTTATATTAGACCTTGAAAGATCCCCACTGCTTTATTTATCCACTCTTTAGTTTGAATGAAAAAGCAGCTCGAACAATACTAAGCTTCAATGACGACGACATAGGAGACTGCACGTGTCTGTCTGAGACTGTACCTCAAAAAGAACAGCATTGCAGAGAATAGGGATTAAAGCCAGCCAGAAGTCTTCCAGAAAAATAAGCAAATACATAATTGATTAAATGTTTTGCTATAAAATTACCTCTTTTAAAAGCAAAACCCTTTCATTGGACTTTACTAGGTCCTCTTAGCCTCTTAGGAACATTTCTTGGAATGATGCTGCTACGAGATGTGGCAGTGAAACTACTGTCTGAATAAGCTGGTGATACAAGCAATTTCCTAAGTGATGGGTGACCCAAACCTTCCGTTCTCCTGACTCGAAGCTTGCAACAGTGAGATGTCAGTGTTTTGTGATACAAAAATGATATTTTCCAGTCAGCTCTAGCACAACCTTTTTGATGAGGTGATAAATGCTGTTCACTAGAGAGAATGACGAAGTTGCACAGTTTTTTTCAAAGTAAAAATAATTAAAAAAAAGGCAACTCAGGATTCTGTGCCTTTATCTACTATTCAAAAGTTTATGCAATAATGGAGATGTCAGATCACGTGCCAGAAAAAAGAAGAGAGGAGAGGAGAGGAGAGGAGAGGAGAGGAGAGGAGAGGAGAGGAGAGGAGAGGAGAGGAGAGG
>JAWLRI010000853.1:717748-728919 GCA_034781795.1 Crypturellus tataupa | reverse complement strand
ACAGGCTGCCCAGAGAGGTTGTGGAGTCTCCTTCTCTGGAGATCTTCAAAACCTGCTTGGATGCCACCCTGTGCCACATGCTCTAGGTGGCCCTGCTGGAGCAGGGGGGTTGGACTAGATGATCTCTAGAGGTTCTTTCCAACTTTAACGATTCTATGATTCTATGTGGATTCTATGTAGATTTTTTTACCGTGAAACTCTGGAGATGCTCTTTAGAAGGTTCTAGCCATAGGGGAAGAAAAAAAAAAAAAAAAAAGGTGGAGGAGAATGGGGACGTGGTGAACCAGGACCTCCTAAAAGTCAATTTGTTAAATATCTTAACCACCTTCTCACAAATATGATCCTTACCCAGATCCTTTAAATCTAATCCATAGAATAAGGCATTTCTCATTTAGTTGGAGGTCATAAACTGACTTATTTTGCCTGATAAGATGACAAAAGATTCTATAATGGGATGTTTGGTATTACAGCAATGTAAGAGGCACCTCCATCAGCCTGCCTGAAGAATTAATGATAGCGTGTTGTGGGATACTATGAACTGACAAGACTATACATGCAATTCAGTGCTGACAATCTAGAATTCAAAAGGCTTTTGTAGATGAAATATTAGCACTCTATGCATTTCTTTCTGCTTGTCTAATTTCAACTCCTGAAATGGCTAAACACTTACACGCTGAGGCAGAATGGCAATTTTACATTCCTATTTTATCTCTGACTCATCAATAACTAATTAGTGTTGTATTTTTTGAACTAAAATATGAATAGGTTTATTCTTCAAGTTATTCTTCAGTCGATGCACTGATTTACACCACTGTTAAACATGTGCCAAAGAATATATGGTGCGTATCTGAATTGCTTATAGTGATATCGTGTCCTCTAGTTTCTCTAAAGAAAAGGATGTATTTCAAAGCACTTATAGGTTTGTACCTAAAGAACTCTCCAAAAGGATTTTGAATCTTTCATTTAAATTTATGTTATCAGTAAATCCTGGACAGAGAATTTACAAAGAAAAGATTTTCACTGCATTCCTGGGACATCTTTTTCCAAGATAAGATAAAAAGAATCATAGAAGAATCTTTTCTTATTGAATGTTCAGTAAAGGTCAGAGACCAGAAAAACACAGCCATGTCATATTTTTCATTGCTTGTTGAAGTTGTCACAACAAGGATGAAACTTGAAACTTGAAAAACATGTGGATTACAGGATGACAGGGGAAAAATTAGTCAAAAATGACATGGGATAAGATTATTTTCTGCACTGTCTTGTTGGTATTTCCCAGCTACTCAGCACAGAAAGGAAAACTGTCAGAAAATCACAATCATGCTTGCAGGGGACAGTACAGTGTTAAGTATTCAGGCATGGGTACAAATTAGACTGGATCTGCAATGAAGTCAAACCTTTGGATTTTATCTGTTCTTGTCTCTGAAATAGAGTAAGAACATCCTGCTTCTTAGAGCAGTATTAAAAAAAAAATTTCATGTACCAAAGTACCAGACAAATAAGTACACACTGCTTTTTAAATAAATAAATAAATAAAATCTTTCTCCAAGTTTAATTTTTCTTTATTTTTGTTTCTGGTATTTATTTTTAGTATAAATTTTGCATATTCCTATTTAGGATATAAAAGTCAACTTAGGGAGTTATACTCTTAAGCAGTATCCAAGAGATATAAGAAAGCACCGTCTTTCCTTGCTGTCATTAAAAATATTTCCTAGCAGTATCACAATCAGGCAGAATCATTTATCTTCATATTTCTGCCATACAAAAATCCATGGATACCAAATTATGTCTGAGAACATACGATTGATTAACTCTCACACTGATCCTTTCCTTGCTTCATGCTTCTTTAAATTACATCAGCAGTGACACCGAAAACAATGAGGACTGTAAGTTTTCCACTTTGAGGTTATTATTTGAGGATGGTCTTTTTACAGATAACCCTTTTTGTGGAAAAGGAAGAAAATCAGCACAGATAGCAATAGTCCAAATTTTCATTAATGGTTTTATTACTTTAAAATACAATAAAGGCTAGACAATTTTTTACAGAGGGCCAAATAGGAGAAACTGGCAAATTATTTATGTGAGATAATAGTTGGCAGATCTCTGTTCCGTAACAGAAAAGACCAAAGGAAGCATCAATAAAAGCTATGGGACAGAACTGCCTTTGCAGGGGTATACAGGAAAGGAAGAGGGTAGGAAAAGTACATGATAAAGTACAGTACATCATAGAAAAGATGAAGGGGATTAATAACTGTGGAATTGGTTTCATCTCTGTGTGTCTTCACCATGCGATGGGGTGAAAGAGGGGGAAGGTAGCCATGAGGAATCTTTTGCAGTAAGCAATAATCCCCAAGGACATCTAAAGCCTTAAGTTTTAGGACCACTAAAACTATACTCTGATCCAAGTGATTCAAAGAGGGAAATATTTGTAAAAAAAAAAAAAAAAATCCAAATGTTTTGTTCAAATATTTACAAAATATTACAAAATAAAAATTTGTTTCAAGACAATGTCTGGTTTCGAATCAAAATTGAGTTTAAACTTTAAAACAGACTAAACCTGACCAAAAAGTAGATAAAATCATCTCTACTCAAAATCTCAGATCCATAGGAAGTTTTATTCCATTTGGCCAGTGAAACAGAATGTCTTCTTTTTCCCCCCACCATCCCCATGCCAACATATCAAGAGTGAATGTCATGTGCTGCTCCCACTGCTGACACAGTTAATAGCTGTCTTGCAGGAAGGGGAAAAGCTGGAGCACAAACCTCCTCACCCCTGCACACATCTACTTTATTTCATGCCAGACAAAAGGATCACTTTGTTCAACTACTTAAATCTTGCCTTCAATAGACAAGTCCCTGTGGGGAGGGGTGGTGTGAGGTACTCTATCTGAACCTAATACTCTAAATCCCTTACATTAAGCACACCACTAGCAACCAAACAAATATCCGCACAGATGTCATGCCATTCTAGTGAGCAGTTTTATTCCATTTATAAAATGAAAGTGCAATCCCTTGACTGCTTGTCGTGGCAGGTGTCTGCATATTTAAATGCTGGTCAGTTTTAAATGGAACACGTGTATTTAACTTTCCCAGCATGTCTAAAGCTTTTAAAGCCCATCACACTGATGCTAAAATAATAAGGGCCAGCAGCCTGGTGATATGATTGCTTTTTTATTGCTCAGTTTGTGCTGGGAACTCATTTTAATTCCAAAGGTTATGGCTTTTAAAGCAGCGCTACTCCCATTTCCCTCCCCCAAACTGAAGCTGAAGCAAGAAGGAACATAAATGAGAGCTGAAAACGTATGCTAACATGGCAATCCATCCTCTGATCCTTTTTTTTTTTCTTTTTTTTCGATGTGCTTTCTAACTGCTCTTCCCAGCAAGGACTGAGAGGGTGTCTCTCTTAAAAAGAAGATCTCGATGATTATAAAGTTGGCAGATGGACAATTAAGATTCATCGAGATAAAAATATAAATAAAATGCAAGGAAAAAAAAGGTAAAGCATGTAATTACTGAACATTGTTGCAGTCTCCTTGCTCCTGAGTTTCAATGTCAGAGAAAGAGCTTTGTCTATGAGTTACTTACCGTTAGCCATGGCTGGAGTAATGTGGGAGTGATAAAGCAGTGGCAAGTGAATAGGAATAGTGTAAAACTAAGGAAGGAGAATTAGTTTCTAACTTGTTTAATGCAGTGATTATGTTCTCTGAGAGGAACCTGTTGTGGCTCTTTCCGCCAAGGTTAGTCTTGGAGGATACTCAGAGAAGTAACCATTAAATACAAGGTTTCACACACAGTGAAGATCTCCAAAGAGACCATAGGAAAGGACCACAAAGCAGATGAGTGATGTACCCAAAAGGTAGCAGGGTCTCAGGTTCAGGAGCTATTCTGCAAGGGACTAGAGCATATACATATAGAGTATATACATATGTAAGGATTTAGAGTCCTCCTAGAGAAGGACCATGTGCCATGTTCTAAAATGGTAGGACAGGAAATCCCCACCAGAAATTCTGATACCAGAAGTGACACTGTTTTCTGATAACTAGCTTTCCCTCAAAAATAAGGAGTGTAGAAACATGAAAAAGAGCTGGAGAGATAATGAATGTAAAGGTTATATGAAAATATTTTGAAAAGTCAAAAGAAATTGGTTTGTCATTTTATAGTGAAAAGATATCTAGAGAGATCTGTAGGTGAATTTTCCACCAGTGACACTGAACAAATCCAAGGATACTCTGAGAAGGAAAATATTGTCTAGATTTTGTTTGTTAGTTTGTTTTTTTGGGAGGGACAGAGGAGTTCCAGTTCTTGTGCTAAGAGTACAGCATGATAAATTAAGATCTTGCAACTGCCTTTTTTGCACTACCACCTGTAAAGCCCGATCTGAAAGGCATTTTGAAAGCACCTTCTGGTGGAAGTGGAGGTATTGCCAGTTATTGCAGTAGTGTCTGGGCCTAAAAGAGACAAACTGCTGGATACCTCAGGAAAGGAAGCAGAATCTGTGCTCAGATATATTCACGGGAACCTGAGCCCTGGGAGGAAGAAATCGAATCCTGACCAGAATCAACTACCCTGGAAATTTTTGAACCCCTAAATCAGTTTTATTTATCACAGGATGGATCATCCATTAGGAATCGAGGTGTGAAATCAGTTTATAACAAAATAATTATATTCTAGTTCATTGCTAATAAGTGAATTGCTCATTTGAATGTAGAAGTATGATGGAAGTGTGAGATGTGTTGCTATGCTATTACAAACAATATAATAAAGCTGTAAAAAAGATACAAAGAAAGATGACATGTGACCAAAGCTGTAGAAAGCCTTCCATGCCAACTGGAAAAATAGATGCCTGTCCAGATTATGAGTGATCTATAAAATTAAGAAAGGAATAAAGGAGGTGCAAAGAGAACAGGTGTGCTGTGGTAAAAAGAGAGAAGGTACCAAAAGAGATAAAAAGGAAAAAAAAAAATGTGGAAGACGTTTCTGTGATTTAAATTGTTATTTTCTTTGCCTCCAGAAATTACAGAGATCAGGGATATCTCTTGGGAATAGCAAGGTTAACCCTGACTAGAGTTTTATAACCTTGGGAGAATCCTATTTACCTCTTGTGTCAAGCACAGAATGCTCACAGCAATTCCTCATTTCCCTGCTGATACAGGGAAATGAGGAATTTCCCTTCCCTGCTAGAAGCTCATGGAGTAACCTTTGGTGAGACTTCTGGTATTTTGTATTCCAAGCAGTGTTCATTCCATTTATAAATCAAGGTTAAGCATTTCTGAGGAAGTCTGAGAACTGATTTTTTTTTGGTATAGGACATTTATACCATGTTATGAAAACACCCTTTTTTTTTCCAGCTTATTTTACCCCAAAATATCACTGTTTTGTTGAGGTGGAATGTGTATTTCATTGCCTGCTACCTATTATTCATCAAACCAAAACTAGAATAACTCAAAAAGAGAAGTCTCTACCTATAACCCAGAAGATCTGCCTGTTAAAGTCTCTCTGTGTGATTATGAGCATCACAAACTCTTTGGGTTTATTTAACTAACCATGGATGCCTGCAACATAGAGAGACCTGACCAAATTACTCTGAGTTTCTCTTTAGAGTCAGTAGAAGGCTAGTCAATAAAATCAACAGAATTGCGGTCTGAGGGCTTGATCTCACCCTAAAGTAAACACATTTGTTCAAATTAATCACATGAAACCCCATTGACTGAATTGATTATATTAACTATAACAGGAGCCTAAAAAGCCTTTTCAGCTATGATAGCTATATTTTAGACACCTACAGCCAGGTAAAATAAATCTCACCTGAAAACCCCCTGTTCCAATATCCACCACAGAACAGATTTTCTAAGGGTTCTGTTTTACAGCAGAAAAAGGACGTTTATTGACACAGATGTCAAAACATTTTTTCATAAATAAATTCCAGGACCACTTTGGTCGCTAAGTCTTAGTACCATCCACATTTTATTAACAAATTATGAACAGGAATCATAGACTCTCAGAATCACAAAATGGTTAAGTTTGGAAGGGACCTCTAGAGATCATCCAGTCCAACCCCCCTGCTCCAGCAGGGACACCTAGAGCGCATGGCATAGGGTGGCATCCAGGTGGGTTTGAAGATCTCCAGAGAAGGAGACTCCCCAGCCTCCCTGGGCAGCCTATTCCAGGGCTCTGTTACCCTCACAGTAAAGAAGTTCTTCCTCATATGTAGAATCATAGAATCATAGAATCATAGAATGCCTAAGGTTGGAAGGGACTTCTAGAGGTCATCTAGTCCAACCCCCCTGCACACGCAGGGCCACCTAGAGCACGTAGCACAGGGCTGCATCCAAGTGGGTCTTGAAGATCTCCAGAAAAGGAGACTCCATAACCTCTTTGGGCAGCCTGTTCCAGTGAATAAACTTCATATGTTTCAGCTTGCACTCATTACCCCTTGTCTTCTCACTGACCACCGCAGAGAAGAGCCTGGCCCAATCCTCCCTACAATCACCCCTCAGGTACTTAAATATGTTGATCAGATCCCTTTCGGTTTTCTCCAGACTAAACAGGTCCAGCTCGCTTAGTCTTTCCTTATAAGACAGATGCTCCAGTCCCTTAATCATCTTTGTGGTTCTATGCTGGACCTTCTCTAGAAGCCCCACGTCCCTCTTGTCCTGGGGAGCCCGGAACTGCACCCAATAATCCAGGTGCGGCCGCACCAATGCTGAGCAGAGGGGTAGGATCCTGCCACCTGCTGGCAACACTCCTCCTGCTGCAACCAGGATCCCATTGGTCTTCTGGGCCACGAGGGCACATTGCTACCTCATGGTTAACTTGTTGTCAACCAGGACTCCCAAATCCTTCTCCACGGAGCTGCTTTCCAGCAGATCAACCCCTAATCTGTACTGGTGCCTGGGGTTATTCCTTTCCAGGTGCAGGACCTTGCACTTGTCCTTATTGAACCTCATAAGGTTCCTCTCTGCCCAACTCTCCATCTGTCTAGGTCTCTCTGAATAGCAGCATAGCCCTTCAAAATATTAACCACTCCTCCCAGTTTGGTGTCATCTGCAAACTTGCTGATGGTGCACTCTGTGCCCTCATCCAAGTCATTGATGAACAAGTTAAAGGCACCAAACCCAGTAGCGACCCTTTTGGGGGGCACCACTGGCCAGAGGCCTCCAACCAGACCCAGCCCCATTTATCACCACCCTCTGGGCTCTGCCATCCAGCAAATAGCCAGTATTTCTATCATCAAGTTAATTCTCATTCTTCAATATCCTCTTTCAAAATCTTCATTTTGTGACCCAAATGAAGTCAGAGGAACCAGCAATAAATCTGAAAATGACTAGTTAAAAAAGTAGAATAACAAAATGATCCAGTGAACAAATGATTTCCTACTAACCATGAATAAGTCTTCTGCAGTCATCAGGAAACTGATGGATGAGGAGAATATCTCTGACTTCCAGAAATCAGAGCATATCCAACCTCCTGTTAGGTTCCCGAGAGATTCTTTCACCGAGAAGTCTTTCTTCTGTGGTCTTCCTTCCTCCCAAATGTAAAAGTGAGAAAAGGATCAAATGATGCAATGCATCAGACCACATCAAACAGATGTCTTCATTCATTAATTCATTAATTAAGACTGCAGCTTATATATGCAGCTGCATTTTAATTTTTTCTTCATGTAATCAAAATTTCTTAACTAGTAATTCTTAAGGAAGTGTACATATGCACTCAATATGTATAAGTGTGCAAATGTCCACATGCAACTTCTCCTTACTCTCCCCAGTATATTTTCCTTTCTCAATTGCAGTGTGTAGGAAAAAAAAAAATCACTTAATAAATGCAAAAGCTGTCTTCATATACCAGAGCAAACTTTCCAAACAAATTCAAAATGAAAATGATAAAAATCTCTGGCAGTCACAGTTTACTTATAGTAATCTACTGGGAAATTTGGTTCAATTTCTCCTGTTGTTTGAACCTACACTTAAAAGTGAGAATATTATTTGCTTGCAGAGACAGGAAGGATGTTTTGTATTTATAAATAGTTTTGTCACTAGATATTTAAATTAATGTGGTTTCTGCTAGTAAATTAGATCATCCAAATATAGAGGCTGCAGATGTTCTTTCAAGACAAATTCTAAGCATACATAAACTTACTTATACACACATGGGGCTTTTCTTCCTCTAAATATAGCTGTATCTCACTTGCTTTTGGCAGGAAGGTGAAACTTATTCCCGTTAGGGCATAATTATTTTGGGGTTAGAAAAATCATACCAAGAATAAACCAGTTCCTGGTGTTCCTGCTTGTTTGTTTGTTTAATAAATTTTATTTCTGTGACTAGCAAGAGCTATAAGCTTTCTACAAAGGTCCTAAGCCTCCAAAGTAGCTCTTTCTGATTTTCTCTTTCATTTCAAAGTCTCACAAAACACTTATTGATTCTTCAGCTCTCCCAAGCATTTGGAATCTCAGAAATCTGATTAGCTACTTGTTATCTTTCTTGCTGAATAGATTTGCTCTCTGGCTTTTGCAATAAATAATAAAGTCTGAGACTTGATTTACTTTCCTCCATGTTATGTTGTTTTGCGCTATGGAGTATCTTAAACTTTTCCACCTTTGGAAAAAAAAAAAAAAAGCTTTTGTCACATTCATCCTTCAAAGGTATTTGAGAGAGTATTTCATCCAAATTCCGAAATAATCTTTTGTTAATGTTTCTTATTATATAACATGTGTTACTCAGGCTTGCAATGCACATTTGAACTTCCCTATGCTCTATCAGCAAATGCAGAGATCCAAGGATGGAAAGCAAAATATTGCTGGTATTCCCTTTTTTTTTTTTTTTTTTTTCTTTTTAGGAGTTATAACTTATTGAATGGAAACAACTTGAAATTTTTTAATTCCTTTTCAATGCTTTAAACAATGTACTTCTTATATAAATAATAGAAGAAGAGTGAGGAGAGTAGGATGCTCCAATAGGAAATCTGGCAAACCCATCCTTTTTTAACAGGGTTTTAAAGCACAACCAAACCCTATAGTACATTCTACACAACACTTAGTGACAAACCAATCTAACCTTCTATTTTTTGGCATTGAAATAAACAAAACAAGTTGCATGAACAAAAACCCAACCTCGGTTGGTATTTTGGCATGATTAATTATGAACAGTAATATCTAAAACTTCTCGTGACTTAAGAATTTTGTAGTAGAACTCATTCCTTCCTGATGTATCCATATCAGTGAACTGAACTGAATCATGTCCTGCAGCTCTTTATTCCTCTCCTCTCACTCAACACAACCTAAATGACTTTTGAAGCTTTAACTAGTCTGTGGTAGACTATAATTCCTAGATGAAAAACAGTATTGGTAGGAGTTTCAGAAACTTCTCAAGGGGACTGTTAGCAAATTTCAAGGGAGATTTCTTACAAAGGAATTTCAGGGTGGCTATATTATAAAGCTATTTGATTTTGCTGCTGGCACAAATCTAATGAAATATGCTTAGAGCTTTGAGAAGGTCTTGAATTCACAGAGAATATTAACTTGAGGGCAGTAAATTAGGAGTCTGCTCTGTAGATATAAAATTAATAAATGCATGGAGATATAAATTAATGGGATGATAAGGAGAAATTCAGGAGACTTAGCTTCTCTTTTCTATTTAATTTTTGATTTTATAAAAATCACTTGACTTCTGGGCTTTTTTTTTCCTCCTCTTCTGTCTAAAGATTATCTTCAGATCCCTCATGGTATACAGGAGCTAACAAGTTCACTACCTCAAGGTCTGGCTGAGATTTATAGGTACTACTGTAAAAGAACTATTAGGATACTTTTCCTTCTCCTTTAATCTTCTGTCATAATGTCATCCCTTCAAAGTATTTATGATATTTGGTTCCTTATATTCCCTTTCAATCAGGCATAGCATTTCCAAGAACCAGCAACAGTATTCTGCACAGTGTTTCCTGTGTCATACCTGTTGTACTCTTACCTGTCATAGAGGATGTTAAAATGATGTTAGACTTGCTTGTCTAATAATAGGCTTGGTAGAAGCTAAAAATCCAGTGACTCATTAAAAAAAAAAAAAAAAAAAAAAGAGAGAGAGAGAAAAAGACTAATTCTGATGTATTTGTGAGCGTTAGAAAAATGGGAACAACTTTGGCTATGTGAACTACTAAGAATAGAAAATATATATTGTATTTTCATTCATAGTTATCACACTGCCTTTATCCAACATGTGGTTTGGCAAAGTCATTTGTGAAACATGGGGGAGTGGGAAAGCCTAGGCTGATATTAATATACACAACCCATCTCCCTCCCAGTGCAGTACATTCTTTACGCAAAGAAATTCCATTTCTTGTCTAATTTTCACAGGCAGGTTTTATCTGTCCATCTGCAATGCATTTCTGCTCCATTAAGTTATTATAATACATAACCATAAAGATAATGCAGCTGTAAATTATTACATTAACATTCTAGTCATCAACACATACAGCAAGGCTGAACAAAAGAAAGAAGCTTTTTTACCTGGCAATGTTTCATTTCAGAAACAGAATATTCTCTTTCAAAATGATTGAAAAGCACCAGAAATGGTGATTAATATTGTTCAAAAATACTATCCCCATATGTGTTGCTCTTGTGTTTATTTGCATAACATTAAATATGGAGAAAATAAGTACTAGGATGAATACTTTTAAAAATTTAGTTAATAACTAGAACAGTACTGGAAATTATGTGGTAAGGGAGGGAGAGTAATTATCACTTGAATTAAAATTAAAATCTGATGGAAAATAATCGGACACCTCTATTTGGACTCCTACATAATAAAAAAATGAAAAACTGATAAATGGTTTGAACTATTGGCCAGTATATGTTGGATATTCCTCCTTCACTAATGATCAGTAGTTGATACTCCATTAAAAACATAAAACTAGGTGATTTCCTTGGACTTTCATTACCAGTTCCAGCAATTAGAGATGTCCTGAACCAGAAATAACCTCAGGATGACTCTTTTCAATAGTCACTTAGCATAAGCATAATTCTAATAGAATAAGCCATGCGTGTCTTACCATTTTGTATAAAATATGCAGAAAGCACTGTCATCTTGTAAGAACATTAGGTGTGAGTGTCTTTCTCTTTCTTTCTTTCTTTCTTTCTTTCTTTCTTTCTTTCTTTCTTTCTTTCTTTCTTTCTTTCTTTCTTTCT
>JAWLRI010000853.1:705052-717648 GCA_034781795.1 Crypturellus tataupa | reverse complement strand
CCTTCCTTCCTTCCGTCCGTCCTTCCTTCCTTCCTTCCTTCCTTCCTTCCTTCCTTCCTTCCTTCCTTCCTTCTTCCTCTCTTCCTTCTTCCTCTCTTCCTTCTTCCTCTCTTCCCTCCTTCCTCTCTTCTCTCCTTTCTTCCTCTCTCTCGCTCTTTTTGTTTTTATGAGTTACATATTTTCATGACAACATAGCAAAAAAAAAAAAAAAAGAGTTGCTGAGTTTGATCTCTGGAGCTACAGTTGCCATCTAGTCTGTTCAGCTGATGTTTATTTTGGTTATTCATCTGCACGAATGTTGATGTTGCTTTTGAGTCTCTATTTTGAAAATAATGGCTGAGTACATTGCATGATACTTCCAGCCATACCAAACTCCATTTAATTTACTTTTTGGTAAGTTCCCAGTCACTATGGTTACAAGTCATTTCTTTAACCTTTTATAGAGTCCTTCAGAGCATAAATCCTAATGAACAAAATATCCTTTCCTTTTTGTAGAACATTAAGATAAGTATAAAATCAAACTAACATTAATATGGCTATATTAGCCTTCTTTTGTTTAATTATATTAGCTATGATTAGCTGTTTATACTATTAGCTTTTTATACTTTTATATTTCCTTCTGCATATTTTAATTGTAAATAAGTGACATAACTTTCCCACTTTACTCATTAGTCATTAGAACACTCAGGCATTGCGTTCAAAATTCTTGGATCCTGGTCTCCTCAGTAACCACTGAAAGAAATGTCCACCATCCTCAGTACAAACTCTTAGCTGATGGGAGACCGTCAACTGCTTATGAAGAACGAACCAACCTTCTTATGAAAAAGGCAACCAACATATCATCAATGAAGACTCAGCACAGTGTAAAACTGTCATATAAATGGGAAGTGTTGACAACCTCTATGATTTGATACTGAACTTTTTTACTCATGTGCTTTTACTTTTTTACATAATGCTTTAAGGTACTTACCAGACACAAGAGAAATAAAGGAGTAAATCCTTTCAGTAGCAACAGGGTTCCAAGTTTCTGGCTGTGGTAGAAGCTAAAGACTTCAAGGCCTCAAGAAAAAAATAAGTCTGTATCACTTCAGAACAAATATACAAACATAAAGAACAATATGCTCTTTCTAGAACCCCTGAAAGCACCTATAGGCCTAAGTAAGATATTTAATGTCTTCAAAAGCAGCTCTATGTGTCTGGAATAGCTGTCCTTTTCTGTAATGAATGAAGGTAGCTTCATTCAGCATTCATGACAATGATATCTGTTTTGTATATTTATCCATCTTCTGTCTGTTTTATATATAGTTGCCAAATGTAGGGGACTGGAAGGACAAAAATCCAGATGCTGTATAGTATGTTGGACACCATCAACCTATAAAATTTAATGAGAGGCCAAATATCTTGTCACGATATTCCAGATTTAAGTTCTTTGTGTTATTCCCTTGTAATACAACGCCTGTCTTCCCACAACGAAATCTCAGGTGAGTGGTCAGCACTTGTTTCCATCAAAGAGTGGTTGCTGTTCAGTGAGTGCCAGGACTGGAAGAAAATGACGCAAGCAGGAGCAGATGCTTTAAAGTTTATATATCTAAAATAGAAACAAGACTGAGTTATCATTACATTTTTATTTATGAATAATTCAATGCAGAATGTGGTTATACTTATCACTGTGCTGGGAATATGGAAATAGGCAACGTGCTTGTACATAACACCATAAACCTTAAATAGGAGTCAATGGAAGGAGGACCACTCATCCCCTGAACTTAATATTTCAGTCTCTTTACTTGTGTTCTTCCTGACAGTCATTGTGAACCATAACTGTTAAAATTCATCCTTACTTCCTCTTAATAGTAGTTGTCCACCTCCTTAATAAACTAATAAACATTTCCCTTCCCTGTCTTGTAAGTTGTTTTTGTTTTTGTTTGATTGGTTTTTTTTTAATCAGTACATAAACAGTAGTGATGGCTGACCAGATGTTGATATTTCTGGAGGATCTTACTTTCATTAATATTTAAAAGTATCTGAATCATTTGAGTCTATATGGGTGCAGGGATTTTTCAAAGAATTATTTGGAAGTCATTGGTCCAGTAGAGTCTGTCTGGTACTGGGATTTTTATTTTACTTTTTAGATTATTTTTAAGCCCCCTCTTCTTCCCCTGAAGTTTAAATCACAGCCAAAAAAAAGGTGAAAAGACAGGAAGTGAACAGGACCTGAAAATGAGGCAGCCGATTATCACTGTCACGGATGCATTTCTCATCTGCTCAGGTGACTCACCATTAAGTTATTAGGTTGTTTTTGTAGGTGTCACAATAAATACTGTTTGAAGAAGAAGTTTATAAGATGACAAGGAGGTCACTGGTTTCAAGAAGTTAGCTGTACCCTTGTGTTCATATCTGCACATTTAAATTGCACAGGCAATTGCAGAACCAATATGGGCAGCGAATAAAGAGAAATCTTTTGGGAGTACAGTACATACACATATATATAACGTGTGTTTGTGTGCATATAGTGCTTAAATATGGCCCCATAACATGGAACTAAAGAATATAGTCCTCCTTTTGCTTTCCTGTGAGAAAGCAAAAGACCTAGTTTTGAGTTGTAGTAAGAAACTTTTTCCTCATCCACTTTTCCAATGTCTCTTCCTTTTATATTTCATTATTCAGCTATAGATGCATACAATCAGCCCTTCATTATTTCAGGACAACAGCTACTCTCTAATTGCTTTATGTCTGAT
This sequence comes from Crypturellus tataupa, assembly GCA_034781795.1. NCBI lineage: Eukaryota > Metazoa > Chordata > Aves > Tinamiformes > Tinamidae > Crypturellus > Crypturellus tataupa. The sequence continues at coordinate 714,913 of JAWLRI010000853.1, read as the reverse complement.
AAGTGTTTCAATGATGGATGACCTGCCTGACTGTACAGAATTTTTCAGATGAAAAATAGATTTGGGTTGAGGAAAAGAACTCCAAAGCTTAATATAGACCATCCATTAAGCTACTAACACTTTTGCTGTATTTTTTTCCTTTTTTGCTTGATTTTTTAATACTTTATAAAGCCAGAGATCAGAGATGAACACTTCTCTCATTTATACTTCTTCTATCCATTTTGGAGATATGGTATTTTAAGGAAAATTCAATATGAACAATATTTATCTGCTTTATTTTAGGAAAGGACAAATTCAAATCTTAGAAGAATATATATCAGTTCCTTTTCATCTATAGAGCGGTATATATGTATTTGATAATGAATGGCATTTAGGGTGAAAAAATTATATTTTCTTTTATTTTCGTTAAATTGTTCAGTAATTGTTCACTGTAGAAATAACATGGATGTTTGGACAGTCTGGTAAAATCTAGTGGAGTAATAGTGTCTCAAAAAGAGACACCAGAGGATATCAACCATCTCTGTGAGTTTATAATAACCTGCATGTATTTTAAATATTTTAACACATTCTCATATTTTTCTTCATTGTTCTCATTCCAAAATCTTGTTTGAATTTTCTCACCTTTATCTTTTCCGGTCTCTAGGACATACCATTTTGGGAGCTCAAACAAGATTAATGAAGATTAATGCTAAATTTGTGTATAAAATCTTCAGCATCTTCCAGAAGGAAGGTTCTTCAGGAACATATACTGCTTTGTTATGTACATAACAAATGTACATGTACATGTACAGTTATGTACATGTACAGTTCCTTTTTCTTTTCCTTTTAATATTTCCTACTGATTTTGAGCTAGTTTGCTATTTCTGGAAATGCATGCTGCTTTCTTTCCTTCGTTTTCAAGGTCTTTAAAAGCCTTTACTTCATGGACGTGTGTTCTCTCTTGCCTTTGAGAACCTGATTCACAAAAGTTGAAGGAACAGAAAATCCATCTGATTGACATAGTTTGGCAATAGAGACCATGTATATTCCTCTTTAACAATCTCATTTTTCATTCTTTTGTTCCCTTCTCTGCTAACACTTAAACAGGGAGCAAATCCTTTAAACTGATATATAAGGTTGCTACCTTCTTTTCTTTCACATATTTTCAAGGTGCCACTCTGGATGGTATGCCAAAAATCTACCAACTATTTATGGTAGGTGGAAAATCAGTTAGGACACTCAATACTTATTTTACAAAAGAACTTATGCTATATTTTGTCCTACAACCTTGACACTTTCTAAGCCTTAGACTGCATTATCAGGTTGTGTCTTATTATATGTTATGTCGATTATTACTGCATTATTGGTGCTATCATAGTACAAGAAAATAACAGTATTTTTCCGAGCATGGCTAAGCCAGTACATTTTATATATATATATATATATAATGATCAGAGTGAACCATTCAGATACCAATACCTATAAATATAAAACCTCACATTTTATAAGGCTACAGATGGCTTACTACCATTTAACCAAACTGTTTAGAAAAGATGTCAGATCAGGGCTGCTACTTGAGAGTCTTGAACCCTGGGAATCATAGAATCAGTTCCAGTATTTAGTTCTTCTTTCCAAATCTCATAAATTATGTTTGTATCTTTGTACTGTTTTATTTCCCAACATCCTAGCATCACAGTTTTCTAGTTTGGGTGTCTGTTGGGCTTCAATAAACCCCCATCTCTCCTGCCTCCAGGTACATGGTTTTATTTCCATAGGAACAGGTGGGGATGGTGTGCATCCAAGGTTTGAGTCTGCTGGCCATGTATAGCAAACTGGAAGCATTCCTGTGCCCAGTAGTGCAGATAGACCCACTAAGCTATTTTACAGCCTTATAGATTTCATTTCAACCTCTTTTTTGATCTCAAGCTGATTGTTTCCATGTTTGGATTATAACTTGTAGACATAAGGACTGAAACTACTGCCAAGCACAATGTGACCCTAATTTTTATAGAGGAAGGTAGAATTTTCCTTCAAAGAGTAAAATTCTGTAAGATCTCTGAAACACACTGAAAATTTTATGTATATATATATAGAGAGGATATATTTATATGTCATATGTATATATCCTAAAGTTTTACGTAGATTCATTGTAAAGTTTTACTTAGTTTTTTGATCAATACAGTTCTACAGAAGTATTGCAAAATACTACAGATTTATGTGAAAAAAATATAGTGAAGTAAAGGAAAAATAAGAAAGAATGACAATAAGGAATTTAAGTTATTAAAAAAAAAATGTAGAACAGTTTGAACACACTTCCCCAGTTCTTTTGACATGCAAAATAATTTGACTAGTATAAGGGAGGACACTATGGATATCATCTGCATTGTTTTTCAGGAAAAGAGAAGGGTTAGAAATGTGTTGCTTCTTTTTACTAACTATGCAGCAAGATAACAAAAAATGGCCCATCTTGTTATTAGCTCAGGCTTTGAGGACACCTATATTTAACAAGTAATTTGAGTGTAGCACAGAAAAAGTCAAAATATCAGAAATAGAGAAATCTCCTAATCTTCTTTGGTATGTTAATTTCTGTTGGGACACAAAACAAAGATTACTGAAAATCCAGCAAACAGCTACTGCAAATCTGGAAGGAAAAAAATACCCCTTATAAAATGCAGGGTCTTTATCAAATGCAAAGAACAGGCTTATTTTGCTCTAAAGTGATTAAAATAATAAACAGGAACCTGCAGAGGGCTAACGTAGTCAGAAATGTGTCAGTAAATCTGAGATTCTAATAGAGTCCTAATGGAATAAGTTTCTCATCTGTATATGGGAAGCTTTTAAATTGTTGACATATTCTTTAAATGTCAGTTTGGTGGGCGCATGATAGTTTTATCTTAGCAGCTAAATCTCCATTCTATTTATTATTCATATGTGGTTTACAAGTCAACAGAGTATTTTCTTTTCACATTTCTATAAGCTCAGACAACGATTAATGACCCAGCAGTATATTACTAATGCATTCTTTCAAGGCAGTTAGTTCTCTTATTTATTGCAATTCTATATTATAAAGTGAAAAGTTGATTTTGTTGGAATTAGGAGGTCTAGAAATTAAGTATGTCAACTTTAAAATATCTACCAGTGATAAGAAAGCTAATTGCTTTGGTAAATAAAAATGAAGCATTGAAAATAGGTTTTATTTCAATGCAGCTCAAACTCAAAACCTCAAGCCTCACTTTACTGTACTTTATCATTTATCTCTGGAAAAAGAAAAAAAAAAAAAAAGGAGAGGAAAACACAACATGAAAATTATGGAAATTAAAGGAAAGTTCATACAATTACCCCTATCTTTAGAAGCATTCTTAAGTAATGGCACCTGACAGTAACATTATTTGGAAAGACAAAATAAAACTGTTATTACAATCACATTGCACTTTGTTTGTATAAGAGACTCTAAATCTGTAAAGGACTCAGCATGTGATTTGCTTTACAAAACAAGGCAGCCTAATATAATTAAACTGTTTTTTTTAATAGCTCTAATAGCTCAAGGGGAGTTTGAAAGTGATGCTGAGGCTCAGGAAAATAGTGCTGGAGAGATCACTATTGACTTTTAAACAGCCAAAATTTCCTAAATAGAGGTAACACCTCTCTGCATTCACTGATCCCAAAATGGGCTTTCAGGTCAATGCTAGCATAAGAGTGTGATGAATGTGGTCCTTCATGTGTGAAATGAAACTGAAGTCTTTATATGATTGAGATTCTCATGACTGCATGTTACTCAGGGTCCGAGTATGAGCTGCTTAATATGACATGGCCAATATTTAATTTTCATGCTTACACCAGCAGTTGGAGGAACTGGATTTCAAAGAGTTGAAAGGCTAAAGATCAGTCTGTGAACATATTCAAACATATTTTTTCTCTGATTTAATACTTTTAAAATACTGTTCAGTAAATTAGATCCTTTTGTCAACTTCAGTAAATCTAAATGGTCTGGGTCACTCAATCTGTGATCAGAATTTAAGAAAGGATTTAGGAGTTAAGATTTTAAAATGGATCTGTATCTGCAAGCAGAGTTAATTACAAGATAAATCCCTCTCTCATGAATATATTTAGGGAAGAGAGAATAAAATTTCTCTCACCTGGCTTCAAAATATGAGCACCTATCCCTACATTTAGACAAAATTGGTTCAATGGCAGCATCACAACAGCTCTCCTTTACTGTATCTGCACCAAACCAGCACCTTATTAAATCATGAATCCTAAAACCTCCCCTCAGTTAGTCGGAGGAGTTATTACAGTTGTTTTGTATCTGGTTACTCATGCAGGAAAACAGAAATATCTCCCTATTACGATGCCCAGTGAGAGGAAACTAGATATTCCCTTAGAAAATTCACATTTCAGGCTTTCCTTTCTACATGACCAAAAAGTTCTCAAGGTCACCACAAGTAGACCTGCAAGGTTTTTTTTTTCATCTTTTTTTTTTTTTTTTTTTTTTTTTTTTTTGTAAATTTAAGAACATATTTATAGGAGCAAAGCTCTCTGCATCCTTTTCTTTACAGAGGGGATTCAGGCAGAAGATAAAGCACATGCACAGCAAGTCTTTACTTAGAAGCCAAAGAAAAATTTTTGAGGAATCTTGATCTTCAGTTTAAGCTCCTGTTAAAAAATACAAGAGAATTTAGGTAGGTAGAGCATAATTATCAGAGTTGGAATTTAGCCAGGACAGCAGGGCAACCCCCCTACTGATCCTGTATTTCTTCAATCAGCTACTTTTAACAAACTTGCGTTTGCATATTTCTTAAATGACATCGGAGATAGAAGAGTTAGAGGTGAGTGCTACTGTCACCAGTAAAATACAGCTAATCAGTGTTATTTTTGCTGTTTGCATGTGTGCACATGATGGCTGTGTGGTCTTCACAGTGAAGCTGGGAAATTAATTCCTCAGACACAGAAACAGTGGTTGGTATTTATCAAGTTTATATTTATATTTTCTAGCCAATCCACCTGGAAAATTGGGTGAAATACAAGACTCCATTGAGTAGCCAGATGCTGCATCTCCACTGAGCTGTCCTGGATCAATAAATCATACACACGCAATCCCCGCTATTTTGGTAGTAATAGCAAATGGCATAAAATAGCAAAGAACTGATTACTTTTTTTCATTTAAGAATAACAATAAGCCTGTATATTTTAACATTTTATTCTAGCCAGAAAAAAAAAAAAAAAAGTTAACGATCTTTGAAATATGAATCAATTGATCTGCATCATTCACAAAGTAAAAAAAAAAAAAAAAATTCCATCCTAAACTGTTGCCTTCCAAAGTAACACCTGCTGTTGCTATAAATTCATGAACATGAAGATTACATTGAAACTATGTCTCCTGTAGATCATTCTGTCAAATTATATTGAAACATGAACTCAGGGAGGAAGAAATAGGTACTGGATCTAATCCTGATGCTCTAATGCATCCAGTCCTTCTGTATGTTTATTTACATTCCATGAAGGCCAAGAGCCAGGATTAACCACATGGTGTGAGGTGATCCACACATACACATGGTAATTAGAAGTTGCTTGCTGTCCAAAGGGCTTACAGGGTGAAGCAACAGTTCTGAGAATAGTATGGAAAATAAACCAAACTAAAGTCATATATTAAAATTCAGCAAACAGCTTTGTAACAGCAAGGATAAACTTGGCCACTCTGTCCATTCATGGGACAAAATAAGCAGAATGCTTCTTCTGTGAGTTTTGTGTAGATTCAGAACCTTAAAACCGGCCAACCCTTGTCAGGATTCATCACAACTAGTGGTTGTTTTTGCTAAAGTGTCTGCCCAGGAGGACTAGTTTTGATAGGGCAAAAATAGTCTGTATCCCAGAGGGAGACATTTTCACAGATTTCAATAGCTGGAGAGTGCCTCAGAAAAGGCAGAGGGACATGTGGGTGTGACACAATCACAAACTGGCCCAGCGCCTTCTCCACCTGTCTCAACTGGCCACAATGCAGCATTCATAGCAGTCCTGAGGACATGATGGAGATGGCTTTCCTGGTTTTGAAGATAAGTTTTTGTTTGTTTGTTTGTTTTTGTTTTTGTTTTCTCTTCTAGATGAAAAGACGTTATTTCCATGGTGCTTGTGAAAAAAACAGATTTCTTGCCCTCAGGACATGTTTAGGTCTACTAGGTGACCTGTGACAAACCTCCTCCTTGGAGAGCAGGGGGAAGATCTAGCTACAAACCCATTTATCTAGGTGCTACTCAGAAGTACCAAAGTGGTACTATACAGTTAAACTAAAAGTGAAAGACAGTTTTTATACAACACACTATAATGTTATTAACCTATAAAAAAATTGAGAGGCAGGTTTTATCCTGAAACAGTGAGCAAGTCATGTTAATCACAAGTTTTGCTTTCTAAGGAATCTAAAAGGCCAATTCTTATTCATCATCTCCATGTCTTTTCTTTGTTTGCTATTTGTGGGTGTGTGTGAGTGTGTGTGTGTGTATTTTAATGGTTATTAAGAAAAAAAAGACAGCCTCCCTGCCATGAAGAGTTTCCTTGTCATGAAATCCAATAAGGAAACTCCTGAGCTGAATTTTCCTCATAAAAAAAAAAAACATTATTATAATTAAAATAAAAAATTCTCCTGCACATAAGGCAAATCCAATGAGAATTCCTTCATTTTTCTTTTATTTTCTTTCCTTTTTTTTTTCTTTTTTCTTTTTTCTTAAAGGACAGTGAAATCTTTAAATAGTTTTTATTGGAAAGTTTTGTGTTTTTTCTAATTTGGAGTGGGATAAAATAAAAATAAATAAAATATGTGTTTGGGTGCAAAATCAAGTATGAATTAAAATAAAAACCAAATTAAACTTTAGATGGAATGGTTTAAATAGCACTCATTCTCTAGGCTGCAGGAGAATTCCCACTTTGCTTGTAATGGACTACCTGAACACTCAAGAATTCTTTCAAACTTATTTTCTATGATAAGTATTTTTTTTTAAATCTCACACTAAATTTCCTTGTTATTATAGTTTTTATATAGCTTTTATGTTATTATAGATTTTTTCATTCATTTTTCATTAGAAAAAAACTGTCTTTTTTTTTTTTTTTTTTTAAATAATTGTTTCATATTTTTAACCAGTATCATTGCTATGATGCCAGGGCTCTGTCACCCTCACAGGAAAGAAGTTCTTCCTCACATGGAGGTGGAACTCCCTGTGTTTCAACTTACACCTGTTACAATAGTACCTGGACTAGTCTCTGGAATAGTTCAGGGACATTAGTAGCTTGAAGCAAGTAGGTAAGTAGGCACTTTTAATTTAAAGGACATCATAATAGTATTGTGTCTTTATCACAAAGATGGACAACTACAGATGATATGAAACCTAAAATGTGTATTTTCCTTGAAAATGAGAAATTTACTTTGGGAACAGCATGAAGTTTATTAGGGAAGTATCCATGATGTTTCTCCATGATTTTGAAATGAACTACAACCACTCAGGGATTAGAGGCTAGGTTGCATAGACCAACTGAAGGATTAGTGAGATTAAGAATCAATGTGGACTTTTATGATTGTGTCAAGCTGTTATTATTACTAACAATGATAATCAATTAAAGTACAGTTCCAAAATCAGGACCAGACCAAGTAAGACAAAATCAAGGCTCAAGTGTGTCTTAAAAATCCAAGCCCAGAATACAGTTGATGTTCATAAATCCTACATAATGCTTAGCAGTAAAGGATGCTGTATTATGTTCAGCCATAAAGAAACAAAAATCCTGTTACAAGAAAGCACCATCAAACATTCCTAATTGATATCATCAATAACTTGGTAAGCAGAAAGCTCACAGGCTAATTGGGCACAGACATTTCAATATCTCCATCCCATGGGGCTTACGCCTCTGTAATGTACAAAAATAAAGGGCTGATTACATCAAAGTACAGTAACCTAGATTAATACTTTTATCTGAATACACACCAAAACACTGCCACATTTCATAAAACATTGCAATTTGCTAATAGAAACCTCTTACCCTCATTAAGTAGCATCTTACCCTACAAGCATTTCAACTCCCATCACTGAATACAAAGTGACAGTTGAAGAGAGTAAAAAATCAACCTCTTCCTCACAAGGAATCTTACCAAATTATGTTTATAATGTCCATTTCTCCTGAACAATTAATGTAAATAATTTTTGCGAGCAAGAGTAAGCACTACATGATCTAAACCAAAAAACTGAGGATTTTGTTTTAATTCTTGTATAGATTAGTGACCAAGTAAAACAAATAGAAGTCCACATCTCAGAATTTGCTTTTAATCTTTGCCATTGTTCCAGTAACTAATTCTTCAATGGTTTATAGTTACATGTCTCAGCTTGGTGTATATCTTCTTGCCTTTAAATCGATGAGGACATTACATAAATGCACTATGTTGATTATTTGAGAATTACATGGCCCTCCATCAGGAATCAGATGAGATTTCTTCACTCTTTCAAGTATCTGCAAACAAACGGAAATAAACTGTGAGCTGCATGGGGGCAGAGAACTGCGACTGTGCCATCCATACAAAGCTTGTTGATTCCTATCCGGTTGTGTTTAAGAACGGTTTGGGAAATCAGTGTCACTGCCATAAGAACGTAAAAAACTAAGATCCTGGAGATACAGAAGATTGCAATGGGTGCCTGGTCCAGTTTGCGCAACAGTACACTATCAGGGATGAGGACACAACTTTCGCAACTCCACTCTCAGTTCACACTACATAGACATTTGGATTTCTGTAAGATACATCTACTCATATCTACAAATTACTCATAGAAGCTTCTTATATAGTCAGAGAACAGAGGCAGACCCCAAAATGTCATTTTTTTTTGGAATTCTCCAACTGCCTTGAGAAGAAACAAGGTTACCTTTGTAAAGACTTTTTTTTTTTTTTTTTCATTTGTTAGATAAGGTTTTTTTCATTTGTCTAAGGCTTAGAAGTCCAGTTTTAGAACTGGTTGAAAACACATCAGTGCAGACTTGTTATTGCATAATGAGATATTTATTTATACTTCAAGTTTCATGAATGGCAAAACAAATTTTCAAACATTCAGAAGGAATAACAGAAGACATAGGATCCATATTATCTAGGATTTTTTCTCATCTTGCATTCATTAAGGAAAACAGCATGCAGAGAGTTTCAGCATTCAAACGAAAAAGACATTCAAGGACCAAAGGGTGATTATGCCTAAGATAATGATGTAGAGGACAAGAGCATTAGCTAAATTCACATTCATGCTTTAATAATTGCTTAGATTAGCCAGTTCACAAGTGACTTGCAGTTAATAACAGCAGGGTCAGCTGATTAATAGCACTGCTTTTAATTTTACCAATGTTGTTCATTACCAACCCACTTTTATTCACAGCAGCAACACCCAAGTAACATTACTCCCCTATTCTTTACAGTCAGTTCTAAAATTTTGTACAGACAAGATTACAAAGAAAAGCAACTAGATAGTAGGGCATCAATAGGAGACAGATTGTCTCTCCACGAAGCAGGAAGTTTAAAAAGGGAGAATTTGGGATCTCTATAGAAAAGGAGAATGGGCATTGAAAAATTTGGCCTCAAGGACTTCAACTTTCCATTGCATGTGGAACACTGGCTGTTAGATCATACTCTGTGTAATAAAAACAGACAGTATTTCTATGAACTAAAAACAACAACAATAAAAAACTAGGTTTTTACTCAAGGTTCTATTAGAGAGAAAAGATGGGAAAGAAGGAAAGAAATAAAAGAAGAAAAGAAATAAAAGAAGAAAAGAAAGAAAAAGAAGGAAAGAAGGAAAAGAAAGAAAAGAAAAAAGAAAGAGAGAAAGAAAGAAAGAAAGAGAGAAAGAAAGAAAGAAAGAAAGAAACAAA
>JAWLRI010000853.1:660678-700848 GCA_034781795.1 Crypturellus tataupa | reverse complement strand
AAAGAAAAGAAAAGAAAAGAAAAGAAAAGAAAAGAAAAGAAAAGAAAAGAAAAGAAAAGAAAAGAAAAGAAAAGAAACATGAGGATACATTATTCTATCTACAGGCTAGAACACTGATTAGAAACATTAAAAGTGCTAGAAAAAGATCGATTAGATAGGATAAGAAGAATTATTGGAAGTTTTGTAAAAGTACAGTCATGTGCATGGTATGAGCAATGGCATGGAATCATAACTGTGTAGGGTTGGTGAGAATAGTTCATAGGCATGTGCAGAAGTCGGTAGATCATCTCGTACTCAGCTGATAGGCCTCTACTGGGAAGCCTGGAGTAATTGAAACTGATTGAAGTAAAAACATAATCCTACTGAGCTTCTGAAGAGGGGTTCAGGTTCACAAGAAGTTCATCAGTACTTTCTCCTTTTTAGGAGTTCTTGCATATAAAAGGAGAAAACTGATTATTATATATCCAATTAATTTTCACAGTATTTTAGTAAAGCATTAATCTAATTTTTTATGCTGTTCCTTCAGTACTTATTTGAAAATATATATGCATTTTGTGAATTATATACCCATAAAAAATTTGTTTCTTTTTTTCCCAGTCTATCCATCAATTCAAGCAATCTGTAGGTACAATACTGCCTTCACAGCCATTTAGTTCAACTGAGCTGTATACTTGACAATGCTCCTTAGGAGAAATGTTACAGGCTGATAATAAATTTTTGAAATTTTTTTATCTTGAGAAGGTGGAATAATAATGACATTTAAGGATAATTATCTCTTTTATTCTACATTGTATACATTGTATAACTATCAGTTATTTCTATTTCTTAATAAGCATACTTCATAATAGAAATAAAAATGAACTTGCTCTTTTTCATTATAAAAGAGTGAATGTGAATGCCTAATTGAAGGTCTTTAAATGTTTCTCCTTGTCCTGCTGCTGTATGAATAGCTGACCATCTGGTTATAGATAGCTACATTTTCACTTTCTGTGACGTTCTATGACAGACCTCCCCATTCGGAGCCTGTTTCAATGCTATTCTACGCAACTTTACGTGTTGTGAATAAGGATGAAGAAATTAATATATTTCAAACATATGATTGACGTATCTGATATTTTTATGTTTTCTTAATATTGGGATTGCACTTATTTCCTAAACTAGAGTGAAGACAACTGAAGCTATTTGTTAAAACTGCCTAAACTGAACCATTCTATCTATTAATATTGAGGTCTAAATATAAATTCTCTCTTTTTCTAATCTTTAGAAACACCGAGGATCATATATTTTCACCATTCATAGAATAATAAAGACAAAAGAGAAAACTTCAACAAAATTGCAAGTTTTCTGAAAAAAAGTAATACCTCTTCTCTCTCATTTTGTGTTCAAGTCTCAAGTCTCTCAGTTTGATCCACAGCATCCTTCCATATTAAATTTTATTTTTAAACTAGCTGTTAGAGAAGTACATAATAGCATGCAGTCATAAATAACTGTTCTCATCAGGATTTCAAAAAAATTATATGTTACAATATATACAATCTCACCTTTACATTAAAATCTATGTCGAGAGGAGATCTAATCTACCATAAAGAGCCAACATGCTATATTTTAGAAAATCAAAGAGATTAAGCTCATTTTTTTGGCAGAAGCAACGTACAATTTCTTAAAAATTAGTTGTTTCATAATCAGTAAATGACTGACCCTGTTATCTTGCTAGACAGATAGCTAAAACAAGTGAATGATTCTGGAATAGCTGGACTATTTGCTTGTTACTGCACAAACTTTCAGTAACTCTTTGATAAGCTAGTGTGCATCTTGTTGAAGAATGTATTTTTTTGACTATTACTTCTGATTTTAGTAACAGACTAGACTCTTGATTCCCTTTATAAAAGGTGCTTAGTTAGAAGGAAGCTCAGCATTTTGTTTGGTAGCTTCTGAAAAGCTGCAGAAGAGGGTAAGAAATTGCAAACACCTATGAACTTGAAAAAAAAAATCACTTAAAAGATAATGTTGAATTATATGTCTAAGCTTGCTACAGAATACATAATAATTTTAGTTATAAAGGGGAGCACTACTTTCCTGCCTTTGAAAGAATATTGATCTAGCCATGTTGGAAGGACCTTTTAATTTCACCTTGCCATCAAGATTTGTAAATTCTCTGTGTTTTTTGTTGTTGTTGTTGTTCATTCATTCATTTCTTGTTATTCAGTCTACATTTACCTTCTTTTCCTTTCTTGTGAGTGGCTGGCATAGTCCTTCTACTCTCACTTATGTGTTCATCGTCACCATCTCTGCAGTAAACCACTGATCTTTGCATTCTGTGTCTTCTGTGACGCGATCTTAATTTGCGCTCAGCATCAGGCTTATGGTTGCAGTTTCCACCAGAATCATGTCTTTTCTTGTGAGTAGACTTGCAGATGGTACAAAATAGATATAACCTAAATACCAAGGGTACTTAATCATCTGGGAAGCAAATCTGCATGAAATATCTTTGTTATATACTTCCTGCTTCCTATTTTTCTACAAAAATTTATTTTAATGAATAGTAGATGCATATTATGTAGAGACAATTTTGGATTCAAAACCACAAGTCAGAAATGTGGTCCTAAAAATGACATTTGCATGCAGCAATCTTAGAAAAAAGAAGTGATTTGCCAAGTTATTATTGTTATTTATCTGTGTTGCCATAGTGCATAATCTGCCTACTTACAGCAAGGCTTTCTTTGTAGTGCACTTTATAAAAGCATGTAATAAGGTCTTTCCCAGAAGGCTTCTTAGTCAATGTATTAGCTTTGGCAAGAGTCTGTTTTCAGTAGAACTAAGCAGTTAAACTGCTAAAAACTAAGTAGCTAAGAACAGACTTCATGTTGATTCTTTCAAAGAACAATCACATTTTAAAAATCAGGAGAGATTACAAGGCTAAACATAAATGGTGGAAAGTAAACATATTCATAAGCTTGAAAGTTCTCTGTCTTCAGAGCTTGGTCTTCAAGTAGCTGTCTTTATACTTGCAAACACATTCAGCCATCTGTATAATCTAAAAGACAAGATTTCAGTGCAGAAAATTCACTGCAAAAGCCTGGAAAACAAGAAAAGATTTACCCAGTTGCATATCTTTTTCTCCATACCTTCTCCAGTGATTAAATTTCCTCACTAAATGGAAGAAACTTGCCAAAAGCCACCACACTGAACAATATGTCGGCTCCTTTTATAACAACTGAAGAGAGGAAACGGGTCAGCCATTAGAGTAAATAAGACGCTCATTGATTTTAATTGAGTCCTATTGATTCGTATAGAAGAAATTAGTTTGAATTGACTTTTATTGATTTGTGTGTAATTGGACTCAATTAAAACCTAGCGATTTGCATTGAACAAACTAAATTGCTCTGACTAATTGGACTGAACTGAAATGCATTGAAGTGGAGAGCGTTCAGTGAAATGAGCAAAAAACTTGCACTGCTTTTAATAAGATCCCTGGGTTGTTGAGGAGGGCCTGCTGAAAACTGAGTGAATTTAGAAAAAAAATGAAAAGAGTTGTTTACACATGACTTGTGATTATCTTCAGCTGTTGGGTTATTTCATTTATAAATACCTTTTTTCCTCCAAAGGTGCTTACTTTAAGTGTGAAATAGTAGAGATTCATTTTTATGACTTTAAAGAGTGTTATAAAAGAGACAGAGGATAATAAGAGATTCAGCCTCCCATAAATTGATCTTGCAGGTGTAACCCACTTCACAGGTGGTGTTAGCAATGACCCTAACCAAAGCCAGGCATTATTAAAACATCCAGATTGGACATGTAGGCTCTTGTCTTGCTAGCCTCTTTTGCAGATGGCTCACTTTACTCATGCAAATAGCCCCATCAAGGCCTCTTAGAACAGAGGGGAAATGCTTAATGGAATTTGGTAACTTTATCCTGTTTCCAGATGCAACAGGAGGATGATGAATCCTATAGGCAATTTGATGGGGTTGTTAAATTCACTGAACACATCTTTAATAAGGATTGCCAAAATCAAGTGAGGGCAGTGAGCTCCACCAGAGATCAGAGATTTTGTTGCTTATTGGCACTTTAGAATATATAATTTTGTCGATCAAGGCTATGCAGGCAGCAGTTCCAGGGCTGGATTTAGCCCAAAATGTGATTCTGTTCAGTTTTTGAATGATTCTGAACACATAGTGCTGCTAGACAGCAACATTCCTGGCTGAGGAGCTTGCCTCAAATAGGTATTTGCTCAAACTGCCAGAAGTGTGGGGACCTATGTTTTAACCTGGAAATCGCTAACTACAGCAGTGACAGTGTTCTTACTGACTCACCCCAATCTGATAGAAACAGAATATCCAGCAACTAAAACAACTGCCTCTTACAATATTTAGGAAGAACAATATGGGATATAAGGGATGTAGAGACTTCCTGGGATGTCATCCACATGAGAACTAATATCTCATAAAAAATGGTTGGTCCCTACCTAATGGTGACAGGAATCTCCATTGCAATGGTCCTTGCAACATCATCCTCAACTGAATTAGGAGACTCCCTGAGCCACTCTTTTGCTCAGTTCTGATAATCCAGCTAGCCATGGTCCCACATGACCTCTCCAACACATCCATAACTCACTGCGGCTGATAGAATCACAGAACGGTTGAGGTTGGAAGGGAACTCTAATGATCATCTAGTCCAATTCCGTCTTGCTGAAGCAGGGACACCTAGAGCATGTGGCACAGGGTCGCATCCAGGCAGATTTTGAAGACCTTAATAATACACAAATCTTAAAAGTCTTAACTAAATACAAAAGACTTTCCTGTATGACCATTTCTGCAGGAACAAATTCTATTGACTATTTATAAATGTACATCTATGCACAGAGTAATGGAAAACTCTGCCCAGATAGGTTGTGGAGTATCTCTTTTTAGAGATACTTAAAATCCGCCTGGATGAGACCCTATGCCACATGCTCCAGGTGTCCCTTCTTGAGCAGGGGCATTTTACTGGATGATCTCTAGAGGTCCCTTCCAACCTCAACCATCTGGGATTTTGGGATTCTGGGATCTAGAGCAGTAATGACCTAGACAAGTCTTAGGGACTCTCCATCCAGCAGATTAATCAATGTTTTTAGACATGCAAATTGGACCAGACACTGCAGATTTTGACACACAGAGTTTATAAAACTGTCTAAAATTGCCATATGAGAGACTAAAACAATCAGATATATACTTAATTTTCGAGACTGGTTCAATCAGATAGTTTAAATTTCTTCCTTTAATCCTAACCAGTGCATTACCTCATCTATGTAGATGACTGGATGGGGTTTCTGAACCACTCAAGTTTGTAAGGATATTGGATGTGTACATAGAAGCAGCCCCAATAAACAGTTACACCATAATTATAATAAAACAATAGCTAAATACTTACAATTCAGTCATAACTCAAGTCCCATAACTCTTTCCACAACTGAACAGAAAATTCTACGTGCAGTCTTGCCTGCAAATGTTACAAATACTTTGGTATCTCTACATAAAACACATACTCTGATAAAAGCCAAGGTCATTTTTTTTTCCACCATTACTTCACCCTTTGATCAGCTAAAATAGCATCATTTTTCTCCATTTCACTCCTATGCAGATAATGAAATGTATGGAAGAAATGTTATTAGTATCCATATTCTAGAAACCACTTTCTTAGGGGAAACATGTACAGGGGATATGCAGAATTCCTATGTTCATCTACTTTTTGGAAAAAAAAAAAAGTCATAATAGTTTATGTTCATTTTGAAGAAATGAAAGTGTAGAATTCCTTATTCAAAATAACTTTTTCTTTGAAAATGTAGGGTAATCATTTAAAGTCTGCAACATTGAATCAAAGCATGTTCTTTGTTCTGAACCTTTTCAAGAACATCAAACTTTGAGAATAATGCAATTATGGAAAAATGGTAGTATCTTGAAAAAGAAGCAGAATCATTTCCTAGCCAGCAAATGATCTAAAGATCTTTCTTATCATTATGGTCTATTGAGGCCACAATACCCATGAGAAAAGATGGGACTTGAAAGTTCCTCTTTTCCGAAGTAGATGTGTTCATGTCACACATTAAAAAATATAATGGTGACTGGACTGGCTGTTTTTAACTTTAGTCTTCATCACTGCCAGTATTCACTCCACTGCAAAGTGGGTGTTTTTTCAGCTTTCTCAATTATCTTCTAAACTCTGTACGTTCATTTGTCATGGAATAGCCTTCTAAGTGTATTTATGCTTTTGCTTTACACTAGTGTTTCATACTACATAAAAGAGAATTAAGTAGCTATTTTATAAAATATTATCAGTAGTCATTTTTAATATGTATTAATAATATGTGCACTGATCTAGAAGTCTATTAGTCAAAAAAATGTAGACAAGTCTG
This sequence comes from Crypturellus tataupa, assembly GCA_034781795.1. Taxonomy (NCBI): domain Eukaryota; kingdom Metazoa; phylum Chordata; class Aves; order Tinamiformes; family Tinamidae; genus Crypturellus; species Crypturellus tataupa. Next base: position 694,460 of record JAWLRI010000853.1, on the reverse strand, counting down.
AATAAGGGTTATGACAAACTTGAAGACCTCTCAGACAGTCCTCTGAAGATGATTAACCATTTACTAAGTTTTCTTGAAAGATATGTTCTATGAACATATCTTTAATATAAAAAATATATTTCTTGTGTTTTTTTTTTCTAGATTTGTCTTAATGATTACATTAAATATTATCTATTTCTTCTGTAATTCATCAGAGGCTTTTGACAGAGGTTTTTGGATCATCCTGTACATCACTACCATTTATCTTCCCTATCAGAATCTATGCAGTTAATAGGGTCATATAATACATTTCTGTAATTGCTCACAGATTTGCACATCACTAGTGAACTACTTTTTTGAGCCAGTTTAGCTTTCACATTAACCATTGTGTGCTTCTTTCTAGTTTTTTAATTTCAGAACTATCCTTTACCCATGATTTAAAATTGCAGATTTTAGAATTAATTATTATTGTTACTAGTTTTGTTGTTGTTGTTTGCTTTTTGTTTGTTTTTTGTTGTTGCTGTTTGTTTTTTTGTTTGTTATTGTTTGCTTTGGGGGCGGGTATAGAATGATCTCTGCTCCAGAGAGCTTCTCTTATTTTCTTAGGAGGGAGTTTATGTGGGGAGAAAAATCTTTGCATTGTCACCTTTAGTGCAGAAATATGTTAGAGGAGGCATTTTCATCCAGAGATATTCCTGTTCATAGAGCTCCTGTCTAATTTTCTGGAGTGCTGGTTCTTGTTATTGAAAGAAAGCAATTGTGGGCACCTGACCACATACATTAAAGACTGCTGTGCCTTAGAATGAGAGATGAAGGCTTGTAATTTCAAATACATAAAAGCATTCAATGTGGGCACTCTGAAGAAAGCTACTGAAGTTTTGCTGGCAGGGTATATTCTGTATACTGTTAAGGCTGCCGAATAAGGGTGTCATTACAAAACAAAATATGCTCCCCGAAGAAGAAGAAAAAAGAACAAATACATAAAAAGAGCTACTACACTTTCATTGCCTGGCTATATGATGAGTCAAGTAGAGTCTTACAAAATCACACAGAGAAGTGAGAGTTGCACTTTGTCTTCTGGGAGGTGATGTTTCTTGCTCATTGCCCAGGAAAACCAAATAATGTTGGGAATGCTGATCTTGCCATGTGGTCTTGGTGCTCAGCAAGTGTCATGGAAAATGGGCATGAGTATTTTTGTCTGTGGTTGCTCTTTCTGGTCCAGTGCCAAATCCTGCTCAATGAGCCATGGCAGGGAGAATTAAGGAATGCTTGAAATGACCTCTGGGCATTTCAGCAAAGGCAACATGTTGACTAAGTACCTCTTTTCTCTGTCTCTGTCAAATCAAGAGCTTAAGGAGGCTGGGCTGCTTCTTTTTTTCTGCTTTTATGTGCCCAGAACACTGAAGTTTCCCCCCAACAACTTGCTTTTATTTCCCCTCTCCTCCTGTCTTTTCTTATCCTCCCGTTACACAGAGCTTTAAGACCTTATATTCCATTAAGACATCCCTCATATCCTATGTATTTTGCTCATTTCCATCTTTAAAAATCTTTCCTCTTCCTCCCTCCAGCATTGGAATGGAAAACAGAAGAAACCTGAGACTGTTACTTTATATCTTTGTCGTTCCCTGTGGTGCAAAAAAATGGAAGGAATGAGGTGAATGTGAAGACTGCATGGAGGAAAGAAAGCTCACCCTAAATGGAGCAATCTGGATGATCAGAGCTCTCAAATGAGGAGAAAAGAATGGTTCAAGGAAGGCAAGCTCTTACTAACTGCATATGGGGAACAGACTTGAAATCATCGGTCATTACAACTCATTAGCCCCACTTTAGCACTTTAAATGCCACTCACTATAAGGCAAATAAATAAAACTTGTTACACATTATCACTTGCACTGATCAAGAGAAATGCTCTTTCATGGCACGTAGGTACTAGTCCCTGGAGCACTTAACACATTTAATTTCAGACTATGCTATGTTCAGGCACAATTATCTTTTATCTGAAAGAAAAATTCGCAAGCTATGTCTATATTATCAATTATTAAACTCAGACAATTAGAAACACATTTTGCAAATCCTGGATGCATCCATTTCAGAGTCCCTGTGTACCTGCTCTACCCTGGGTAGAAAAAAAATCTGAATTGAAACCCCTGTTAAAAGGACCACAGGCCTTTAGCATTTTCTTAACCCCTAATTGCAATGTTCTTCACTATAACCCCTCAATATCAATTTTTAAAGTGCATTTCCTTCCTTTTCTTATTACACTTCAGGGCACTTGGGAAAAGGAAGATTTTTGTAGACCTCTTCCAAAAAGAACATAATATTTTATGATTGAAAATTTGAGATAAATAAAAAGTCTAAAAGATGAAACTTAGCTTATTCTTTACCTTCCTAAAGAAAAGTTTGTTACTTTGGTAAATGGAGTAAAATAAGAAATATATATACATACACACACACATGCACAGACACATACATATATATATATATGGCTGCAGGACCTATAGATCCATGGAATGGTTCATGACTTTTCAAAGGCAACAACATAATCCCAAGGCACACAAAGATGACAAAGAAAACATCTGGAAAATGGAATACATGGAGCATCTCTTCAAGTGTAGAATAGTTATGTATTGTGTTTGATTAGTAAGAATGAAAAGTAATTCTGTACATCCTTATCTTTAAACAGGCTAGCCACTGCTCTCTAGGTGACTCTATCTTGAATGTCTTTCTTTTCCTAAAATCAAGTCTGCAGAAAGAAGGAAACCTAAAATTACAAAGTCAAAATCATTCTTCAAAAGAGATGACAGTTTTTCTTTAAAACTGGCTGAACCTAACATGTAAAATGCTGATGATATAGTTACCATTGAGAAAGCTAAGGAGATGCTAATGCTAATGCTACAGGTAGAACAAGATCTTTTGTATTACAGAAACTTTGTTAGGTGCTCTGAAGGGAACATTCAGCAAGAAGTAAGATAATGTTTTTCAGCAAAGGTTTTCAGATCTTGTATAGCTTTGCATGTTTCTCCAAATGCTTTTATTTTCTTTTTCTTTTTTAAGAAATAATAGATAATTCTTGTGTTCCAAGGTAATACTTTGCTTTTGCCTCCCTGAAAAATGGATGCGATTGCAATATCCTGAAAGGAAATTCCTGTAAGGTCCAATTATCCCTGCCAAAGTGACCATACCTTACAAAAGTGCAGCATAGCTAGAAAATACCTGTTATAAAAGGAAAGACTGACTGTGATCTTGACACAGATCACAGTATGATCACTAAGACCTTGAGAAAGGGCAAAAGGACAATGAGGAAATGAGACTATGTGTGCATGTTTCTTTTTAATACATATTGCAAGTGCTAAAAATGATTTCAAAAAGAAACAGAAAATATTGCAGTTAGTTTCTAGTGCCCCCTTCTGCTCTCCATAATGCTCTTATTTTCTAAAGCATAATTAAGCCCATTGTGCACCTGAACTTGTTTTCATGGCAGATCTGAATGTAATTTGGCTGGATTGTAATACAGCACATTAAATCTGTTTGAAGATGATCAGGACTTAAATTGCTGAAACCTACACCTCATTTTTTATCAGTTTTTTGTTTTGATTTGTTTGTTTTCTTGCTTGAATATTCAACTCCAATTTTGTTTTTCATATGATATGCACATGCAGAATGCTACCAAGCCTTCATGATGAGTGACTTGCGCTTAACCAGATGCTTTACACTGTTTAAAGCAATAGCTTTATTTTTCCAGCTCTGAGACAAAACTCACCTTTAACAAGAAAGTATATTCATTTGTGAAAGGAGTAAATGTTTGCCAAAAAGGTTCACTATCCAGCCAATTTTGTCTTGGAGAGCCCAAAGCCAGACAAGATTCATTCTTGAGCTAAACCATTTCAGTTTAGGCAAACAAAATTATCATTTTTTTTGGTTAGTCAACTGACTAGATCTTTAGCAACTGTAACGGCCAATTAGACATCTCTATCATATGTAGGTTCCTGCATACAGAATCCTAGAGAGGCATCTAAATCTTGAACTAACTCCCATACTGAGTGTGTTGAATGCACTGAGCGTGCTACATGCCTATAGGAAGGACCTCAAAAGGAAATATCATGTAAAGATCACCGATTGCATGGGAGTAATTAAAAAATGTTGTTATATACATCAGAAGGAAAACTCAATAAGCTACTTGTAGGGAGCTTAAGGAAAATAAAATTATTAAGAACAGCCAATATTCTGTTATTACAGATTTAGACAATGACTCAAGTTTTTGAATTTTGACTAATGAAATTAAGAGAACTGTAGTATTTGCACCACCTGGGAGTGTTCACTGAAACAAGTAAGAGGGCTGATATAGAGTGTAGTGCTACAAGCATACATAGCTCACAGAAACTGTCATTGCTTTTGCTGAATAGTAGGTAAGCCTCACAGTGATGGAATATGTGCTTTGTTGAACCATGTGGACTCTCAAGAACCAGGAGAAACAGTCCTAATCTTTAAATATGTATATATATATATATATATATATTTTTTTTTTTTTCTCTAAACTGAAAGAGCATGAGCTGGAAGATCCAACATAGTCACCACATCTTTAATTTAAAATTTCTGTATGTTATCACTTGAGGATTTCTGTCATAGAAAAAAAAGAGAGAAGGAGAGGAGAGGAGAGGAGAGGAGAGGAGAGGAGAGGAGAGGAGAGGAGAGGAGAGGAGAGGACCACACTTCATTACACACATCACACTTCATTAACTCAGTGGACCACTTGGGTTGATACAAGTATGTAAATACTCATCTCTGGGCTGAAATCCTGGTCAGTAAATGAATGTTTAGCCTTTCACTAAAGGTGCAACAGAAGTCCTTTGCTCATTTGAGATTTCTCTCTTTACCCTGATCTCCTGCAGTGTAGGAAAGCTGAATATAAATTATCTTGGTCATGATAGATTATGATGCATAGTAGCCCCAGGCTGTACCTTTGTTGCCCATTAATGCTAAATATGCTGCAGTGGAATTAATTTACCTTGTTTATTTTGTTTTGCTTTTCTTTCTCAGTAAAGACTTTCTAACAAATTCTTGCCAGCTAGTTATAAATGAATTCATGTCTACCTCTCAACGTCCCCTGTCTCTAACATGAGATGAACCTGAAGAGGTGATTTTTACCCGAGGTACATGAAACAAATGGAAAAAAGGCAGAATTTAACCTGATGACAGGAAGAAACTGCTTTCATATTTTTATTGTTAACAAGATGTCCTTCAAGCCTTCCACGGGATGTAGTTTCTTACTGAGCAGGATTATCCAACAAAAAGTAGACCATAATGAATCGACCTCAATGTTTCTTCCTTGCATGGCAACTGGCACAGATTTCTCTGCTTTCATGTAACTGGCTGAGCTGATTGCACTAACCTGGAGGAACTGGATCTTTCAAAACATGCCAGCTGAGGGAGACGGAATGAAGGGTTTATAGGGAAGATTCTCATGTAACTCCTTGGGGTGACTCATTCGACTCTCACATGGGGAGCGTGTAGGCAGATGAAATGAAGCAAGCTTGCTGGGGAAAAGCATCACTCTCTCTCACAGTGTTTCAGTTGAAATTCTCCAAAGTCTGGGGGTGTCCAGGAGCATATACATGCTTGGGAGACCTATCTGGCTAAAATGAGAACATACTGCATACTAGTAGGGGTGGAGGGTCTTTGCTCAGTACCATCAATAGTTCTTGTATATTTACAATCAAGAACTTCTTAGAATTGAGGTTCTCAGGCTAGAAAGCAGAGACCTAAATGGTTGCTTAAATGCAGAAAGAGTATTTATATAATTATTCACCCATGTCTCTGACCTGCATATTCAATAAATTCCTTTCCATTCCTTTCAAGATGGTTTTCTAAGACAACTATAAGTAAGAGAAGCACACATAAGAGATTGTAGCTCTGTAACTTCAGCAGATGGAGCTACTCTTTCAGGTTTAAAAAAAAAGAAACCTTATAACATTAGTATAAAAAGCAAAAGTCTATAAAGTTAGACCATCTTGTTGAAAGAGATAATAAAAATAAAAATAAAATTATTAGGGTTATAAATTTCTTAAAGATTGGAAGAGAAACTTCTTTCTTACCCTAAACCAATGTTAAATGTGAAATGTTAAATGAGAAAGATGCACAAACTGCATGTACAAAAATAACTTTTAATGTTGATAGGAGTCACAATTCATCAAGTTTAAACCTACCTCTATCTCCAGCCAATATCTTTCATAAAAAGATATTTTTACTTCCTAGCTAGATTTTTTTTAAGGAGTTCTAGGGTGGGGAGGTGAATACTTTCATGAACCTTTAGGTCAAAAGAAGTATAAGGTAAATGCTGTATCAATACACTGCAAAAGATATAATGTCCCAATAGTTCAATTCACTTTTTTTTTTTTTTTTTTTTTTTTTATATATTAGCAAATCAAATACCCAACAGCAGGAAAAGGACCCTTTGAGAGAGACTAAAAATTTGAACTATTACAATTAAAAAAAAAAATAAAAAAAGAAACATTGAAGATGACTGTGACTTTATAGAGAGGTAACTTCAGGGGAAAAAAAGAAAAGATAAAAATATGAGTAGGTGGATGTAAGGGTAGAAGTCTATAGTGTTAATGACTGAAAGAGGACGTGACCACACTAATTGGTAGACAGAATATTTAGGAAGTAAACTGTAATCTAAACAGAACTCTAGCCCATATTTTGGGTTAAATTCTTTCTCTAAAACTTACAGCTTTCTCATTCTTTATGCCCAGTAAAGCATTTCACATTCTTGTAAATGCTCTGACTTTTATTTGGATAAATAGCCAGAGGGATTACTCCCAAAGTTTGTGGTGGTCATAAGATGAAAAAAAATCCAGCAACTCCAGACCAGTAAAGAAGCTGGCAGGGAGGCAGAGACCAGAGTAAGAAACTGCCACTTTTTTTAAGTTCCAACTGCTGTGTTTGTTTCTTTTACAATGATGGGAGATAAGAAGCTATCAGTAACAGCGATCATATTTCCAGGTGCATCAGGATGGAACTTGAGGGAAAAAAAAAAAAAAAGAAAAAACAGATAACACATTTCTGAAGTTATTTTTGTTGTGCTGAGATGTGGAAACCACAGGGGTTGCCATCAACTTTGAGCTTCAAAAGGTTTTTGATAAGGTTACACATCTGAGATGATTGGTTAAGGGAAAAAAAAAAAAACTTTATAATCTGGGTGTTAAAGAAGATTTAAAAACTCAAATTGAGTCCCCACATGAAACAGTCTTTCTCTTTGACTGAGATGGAAAAGATAGAGTTTTACTCAGAGGGACAGAATCACATACTGTGAAAAAAATACAACTCCTGAAGGAATCAGCACCTTAGTGTGCTTTATGTTTTGAAATTTGTAGCAGTAAAATTTGAAAAATAGAAATGTAGGAAGACTACTCTTGATTCATTTTATTTTCAAATTTTAACTTTTTCAAGTTCCTTGCTTAGTAGGAAGTAGAGTCCCTTCTATTTCTAAACCATGTTATGGATAACTACTGGAAATACAAGTGTCTTACTGTGACAAGATTCAGAATGACTTCAATGGAAGACAGATATCCATTTTCAGGAGACAGAAGTGCAGAGAGGGAGGCAGATATATTCAAAGACTGTACAGCCCCTGCAACCATTAATAGTAGGAACAATTGTGCTGTTTTCTCCTCAGAAAATATTTTGCTAGCAAGGCCAACCTGACTAAGTGTAAGTTCGGATTTAAGAATCCACGGTGGGAATTAGGACATCAGGAGTCAGACGACCAAATAAATTAGAACATTTACCATATTTCCTGCATGGCAAGGAGTAAATTTGATACAGAAATTGTTTAAACACTAGTGTGATGATAGTATGCTAAACGGTAGCCAAACACCCTTGGCACACAAACTCAAATGATCTTTGGGACTCAGGAAAGGACATGTTTCTCAGAAATCAATTGACTTCCTTTGCCAGAGTTACATGGTCAGATTACTTTCTTCTGGGAGAGTGAATTTAGATATGCTTAGTGCTTCCTGTGAGGAATGGGGATCACACAGAGTTGGAGAAGAAATCTATATTCTCTCATAAGACATAGGGAAAAAATCCTTGGACTTTTGTTAATATTTTCCTTGAAAACATATTCCATTCATAGGAGTGAACTCAAAGGAGTGAACAGACACTTGAAATTTCCTTAAGAGATTTTCATTAAAAAAAAAACAAATTGACAAGCAAACAGAGAAGAATATTACAGAACCTACCGTGGCTATGTATGCTATTTTGTCTGGCATAGGATGTTGTATTTAAATTTTCTAATCTATATATGGTTGTTAAAATTCAGCAACAACAAAAAAAAAGAAAACAGAAGGAAGAAATAGAAGTCTGATGGATTAATTTGCATGTAGATACTAATTATTTTCAAAACTGAACAAAACCCAATTGTTTCATCAGTGAAGACTTTTGAAAAAAATACCCTGCAGAGTTTTCTCTGAATTACTTTCAGAGAGTTTTGGAGTTTTCTGTTAATCTGTATTAGTCTTACTTAAGCAGGGGAGAAAAAAAAAAAAAATCATTGTTACAGAAAAGTGTATCACACCCGGATTCAGCCTCTATTCCTTGACCTTCCAAAGCAGCAGAAAAGAAGTGCCTCATTCAGCCTGGCTTATCTCTGAGGTGCAAATACTTCCTCCCTGCTGTAGTCAGCTACATTTTTATCACAGCCTTATCAAGTAGGTCATTCTAATTTTGCACATGGAATGATTTCACCTTCTTGAATAGTGATGAGTCAAGCAGACTAAAAAGTCTCTGAACAGCTTGGCAATGCTTCGACCAATGGACTGAATTTCACCAGTGGCTGAAACTGCCTTTCTCAGGTCTACTTGATCCTGGAAAATGTTGCTTAATTATATCTCTTGCTATGGTCTCTTCGTTTTTTAATTTAATTTAATTTATTTTAATTTTATTTTATTTTATTTTATTTTATTTTATTTTATTTTATTTTATTTTATTTTATTTTATTTTTTGTTAAAAACAAGCAAACAAAATTCTCCAAGTTAACTTCAATTTACCAGCCATTACTGCTAAGATCCTATTTTACTAACCAATTTGAATATTATGGAGGGAATTTCTATCCATGGCTTATAGAGGAGTGCCATGGAGTCATTTCTTTGACAGGAGTCTTGGAGTACCACTGTTGTACGAATAACCATAATGTTTTATAACTGATAACTGCATATTGCTTACTAACAGCAGTTGCAACTGCAAAAGAGCAGAGCACAGCAGTAAAATTCAGACAATTTTAGAAAAGGTATTTGAATAAAAGTAATAACAATATATAATAAAAAAGGCAGAGAAATAGACATATTGAGGAATTAAATAACTCTTCCAAAGTCAGGATGAGGCTGTAGCTCATCCCAGAATGTAACTGGGCATGTAGAGTTATGGTAAAACTACACTGATTCATTGTTGCACCACCACTGAACTCCAGTGCCAAAGGTATCCCTGGATCACACCAAATCTAGGCTCTTCTTTGGGGTTCCTCTCACACCACCAAGGAGACATACCTTCTCCTTCCTATGTCCCAGACTTATCATGGGATTCTGAGGACTCTTTAAAAAGCATTTAATTATGAGGGGAAAAGAGGACTACATTTAATTTCCTTCTTTGTGTTCCTTATTTTTACCATCTTGGGCTCTTCTTGGAAAGGAGATGTTGTAAAGAATTTAATTAAGATTTTTTTTTTTCTTTTCTTTTTTTCTCTGCTTAATGTGATACTTGGGTAATAAGTGCATAAAAGGAAGGGTTAGTGGCTTATTTCCACTCTTCACTTAGGGTCTGATTTTTAAATAAATTTATATAGGTGTTAACTTTAACTCCAATTGGCCAGTTAAAAATGTCTTTGACAATTTTCTCTTCCCCTCTCATACCCCTGATAGTGAATTTAACTAGAAGTTCAAGCCTAATTAGTCCCTGTGCTTCATTCTTTAACCTGTGAATAACCACTCTAGGAATAACAACTTTCCCTGCTTTCTTACCCTGGACATGAGAATCAGATTTCGTCCTCTAATAATGTCTTTCCCACTAAAATTAACAGTGCCAAGGGTGATTGTTGGGCACAGGAATGCAATTGCCAATGCTCTCCATACCAGACCCTGCACGACTTGGTACCAAGTGGTACTTTCCCAATCAGTTCCCAGCCATGGTGCAGGAAGCAGCATAGCTGCAGTTTGTGTTTGGTCACCCTTCCAGAGAAGACAAGATAATACTATGGATTTAGGTCATTCCCTATCATTACTCCTTAAAGCCATGGAATAGTCCTAGGCATATATAATCTACTGAGGCTGCTGTGCATGAGCCTGAAATGTTGGTCCTGTAGACTCAGAATGAGCCCTACCCTGTTTCAGATAAATCAGGTCAGTGTTAATACAAATGGAATACAGTGAAGTCATGTCTTGTATCTGCCCCACATCTAAAATAAATAGACTGCCTCTTTGCATGATGCTTGCTTGCCACTAAAACCATTAGTTTTCCACATAATGAGCTGAGATAAGGAACCCCTACAGAAGCCAGACCGAGTGGTGCCAGTGCTCCTCTGCATGTGCTCCTTCATCAGCAGCAAAATCCCTGCCCTGGCAACATCTCATTCATAGGACAATCCCAGCAGCACAGGGAGACATCTGCTTGCTGCTTTTTATGGTGACCGTGATGTAGTCATGCCTTACTGCTGAGAGGCCCTTCTGTCCTGCTAGCTTGATGCTTTACCTACAAAACCCCTCACCTGTCAATAACACCTTCTGTCATGGCTAATATGAGCACAAACTACTTTTATTTCAGACCCCACTGCAAGGAAGCAACAATCTGCTGAAGACCTTAAAATTTCTCTTCTGCTGGCATGTGCTCCTCAAATAATGTGCAAGTTTCTTAATAAGCTACTGGTGATTTATGAGGGTAGCCAGACTATCTGGAATTGTCACTGTGACAGTAATAAATAAATAAATAAAAGAGATCTCAGCTAGGGCTGAGTGAATAATGAGTGAGTATTTGTGTCTTGCCCAGCAGCTCAACAAATTAGCTCTCCTTTCCTCTGACAATAAAGCATGCTGCCTGTAGACATCATGGTCACTCTTTCCTTAGCAAACCTGCTGCTGTACACAAAAAGATTCAAGACTTTTACCATGGTCTTATGCCCTGGACGTTAAAGGCGGAAGGAGCCTTCCTTCCCCTGCAACTCTGTCTAGTAGTTAAGAACTTGACATGAGTTTTGCAAACTGTAGAGAACAGCAATGACATCTAAAGGTCATCTGCTTCTTGGTTGATTGCTTGAGTATCTTGATTGCTGCTCTGGTATATATGCAATGCAGTTCTATCTATCTGCAATATATTCCCAAGACTCTGAGGACGCCTACCCAAAGAAGTCTAAGAAAGAAGATGGTCACGTTTCTGAAGCCTGATAATCATGAACCTAACCCTATCAACCCTGGTACCGAAGACCCAAGTAGAAGAATCTGCTATATGGATACAGGTACCTTGGATTCAGGCTAATATAAATTCATTTTAAATGTTCATATCCCTTTCAGAACTGGCTCCAGATATTTCCTAGAACAGGCAAAATGAAGTAAAATCTTTGAATGCTGGTTTGTTGAACCAGTGTTCATTCTTCACTCTCTGGGCAGAAAAACATTTTATTGAAGCATTTTGTCTTTGTAAAGGAAGGGGTACATACTCCATGGCAACACATCCTTTTTCAAACTGTGAAATACTAATTAACACTGATTCCCTGAAAAAAAAAATCTCTTATTTAACGATTAATTCAAATATAATAGAGTGAAGGAAATGAAAGGTGTTTTATTTCTTTTCTTTTTCTATAGCAACATTCTAATTTATACAAATGAAAGCACAATTAAGCAGACTGACATTTAATTACATTCTGCATTTCATGTACACAAACATATTAAAACTGTGAATGCTAATCCTGAATGCAAAAATTGCCATAATGTAACATAAAAACTCCAAACGCAAGCTTTCTTTTTTTCCCTTTTTTTTTTTTTTAGTGTCATGGTTTTGCTCATATGGCTGCTTAGAGCTGGTTTTCATTGGTGACCACAGTTTGTTATGAGGCTTGTTAACAACAGAATATGAATGCAATGATGTGTTGTATTCTCAGGCAGAGTAATTCATCATAACTCCAATGCCTTCATTAGCAGTATTCGATTTAGAGCAACAGTATGTGTCTTTCAAGGCTAAATGGCAGCATCAATGAAACTGCTGATTTATGCTATCTGCAGAATGTATTTTACACAGTCAGGATCCAAAGTAACTTTTATGACATATTCAAATAATTTTCAGTAGTCTAGAATTCTTAGGAAAGATGAAAGTTCCTCTGAACCTTCTACAGCAGTCCTAAATCTCTTTTTGCAGTGCATATAGCCTTAATACTGATTAAGCAAGTAACATGGGCAGATGAGGTATTAATTCTAATATTATGTATTATTCTGCTTGTTATAGGTTATAACTGCCACAATTTCCACAAAATTTTGATACCTACCAGCACCACCTGATGTGACTAACATTGACCATTTGCAATTCATTCTTTCTCATCTCTCTCATCTTCTCTCCAGAGAAAGAAAGGGGAAAAAAAAAAGAGGTTTTACTTGCTTGTGTTTCATGTGCACACAGCTTTCTGATATTATTAGAAGCAGAAGTCTCAAAAGTAATCAAAAAAACCCATATTGAAGGTGGGAGATTGTCTGTTAATTTTTGCAATAGTTGTTTGTTCTACAAGATTTCATTTTGGAGTTCTGAGAGAGAAGAAATGCTCAAGAAGTCCTGTCCACTGATACATTTTACCCTTTAGTTAAATAATTGGAAATTTATGAGGGGGAAACTCGTCAGCTGGAGTAGACAGGCCATTTTTTTTTGTTGATCTTCTCAGTGACCAGACAGAATAGTACTACACTGTTCTGGGAATGCAGCACATTCCAACTCAAATTACTTATTGATTCATCGAGCAAATAGGGCAAAGTATAAAGAGCAGGCATCCTTCAGATGATCCTTCAGGTCGTTCAGGCCCATGGCAAAACCAAGATAGAGCTCAATGCCTGTCTCTTCACCGCAGGATATTCCCCTGCTCACAATGGCTACTCTATATACTTCTTCATTCCTAGAGATATTTGAGCATAATCCTTGATGGGCATAATCCAAGAGGAAACTGTGGACGAATCTACTTGGAGGTCCATTCAGCGTGCATGCAGATAGACTGGCCATGGCGCTGTATGAAAGCTCTATGGAGCTTTCCATAAATGTATCATTTATGCCACCTAAATGATGGTATCAGACAAAAATAACCCAATAATCTTTCTTTCAGGGACATTCTTGATCGATGGACATTACTTCATTTGAGATGTCCATTGCAGTGCAGTGTCGGTAGAAAGTCAAGGCTTTGTGTGAACTCACAGCAACAGTCAAAAGAACTTGTCCAGGTTAGTCTTGGCCCAAGCTGCTTTTAGGCTGTTTCAGCTGTGATAACAATAGCCTAATTGCCAGATGACTGTTGTCTAAATTGTTTTGTCTTAGCTTTGGGAATTCCATATCTGACAAATCTAGGCAGACACCGTAAAAAACGTAATCTCTTTGTGTTTACCGGAGATGAGAAAAGCAAATTTTGTATCATTTGAGCTAGCTGATAACCAATGGAGAAAGACAGACTATTGTAAGAAAACACCAAAATATATCCAAGAAGCTTCCAAAACCAAGGAGAAAGAAGTTCCCCAAACCAAAAATGAAGAATTTCTTTCCATAAACATTACGTGAAAATGAGTGAAAACCCTAAGACTGTGATAACTCAACAAAATCCTTTTCTACTTTTTGGGAAAAACTGGCACTATTGACCTTAGAAGCAAGAGATGCTGGGAGTCTGAACGTAACCCTGGAGAATGGGGGTAAATGCTACAAATTTTGTGAATGTCAGTCTTAACTGAATAACTAATTATAAATATATGATATATAACTATTACTATATACTACAATTAATAATCATACCCAAATGATCCTCTGTCTACACAGACCACAAATCTGGTTGCAGAAGTACCTAGGCACCCAATGTGATCCAAGGGAGCTTTGCACATCTTCAGATAGGGCATGCCCATATGCTGTCTGCTTTGGTGCAGAAGCAAATTCATCACAACGTTTTTTTTTTTGTTTTTGTTTTTTTTGGCTTTCCAAATGCTATCTCTTTGGTTGGCTTGACTCAAGATCATGCTTTTGTTTGTACATCTCTTTTGTACTTGACAGCTTTAAAAACTTTTTTGGGGCGGGGGAATGGCGCTTAAAGTGCAGAAGGTGTCAGTTTTATCAAAAGACTTTTATCTTCATATTTTGGAGCTGGTAATTACCTCTCATGAGTGAAACAAAAAGCTAGTTTCTGCTCTGGTTGTCTTTCATTTCCCTTCAAACTAAATGTGACTACAGACTGCTATGTTTTTTTGGCAATGATTTTACTAATACAGTAGGTTGTTACAAAGCGAAGTTATTTGCATAATACAAAATTAATTAGAAAACTCTACTCTAATTTATAAATATGCAATTATGGTTAAACAAATAAGAAATTGAGACTTTGCAAGGTTCCCAGTGGATTATTATTTGCATGATTCCAGTGCAACCACAAGAAAGAGTCACTGTTTTGTCCTCTGATGTAAAACCACAATTTGCCTTATTCTTGTGGGAGTATGTATTAAAACATATTTTTGGAGTTTGTTCAAATTAATTATTATGGAAACAAATAGAATAATAGAATAGCTTTGGAAAAAGAAAAAAAAAAGAAAAACATAGAAGAAGAAAGAGAAAAAGAAAGAAAAAGACTAGAAGAACCTAATTACTTCCAAAAAACAAGTACGTTTTTTTTTTCCATATACTCCAAAAGAAGGCGTCAGCTCCATATTGCTTCATATGATACCCCAGATATTAAATTCAAAGAGGTCAAAGTTCAAAGAAATTAAATAATGTCTTTTGTTCTATGTCCGTATCTACTGCTCATTGAAACTTCATTGTTTTCCTCCTTATTTTACAGGTTCTTCTGTGGTTCTTTGATCTACCAGCTTGACTTCTTGCACCCTAAAGACCACAGAATTTCACTCCGTGTGTCTGATATTGAGTCTAAATTAGGCTTTCTCCCATCTCTGAGCTGCCTATCCTTAGCCCTTTATATATGGCATTATTTTTTCAAGGTCAAATGAAAGACCATTATTCCAAGCTTATGTTTGCCTTTATCCAGGTCCTTTCTTCTATCTAATGACAAAAAACTATAGCAGGGTTCAAATAAAAAGGGTTCTCTTCTAGGCAAGTGTATTCAAAGTGCCTGAAAGTAATTCAAGTTATTTCTTGATCATTGCCTCTGAGAGTGGGTTTGCATCCACACACATGGTTATTTCACTTAGCAAGGCTGATACTATCAAGTTTGGTAGATCAGTTGAGAGAGGATGGAAACTCAAGCAAGACAACTCCTAACTTGCACATCCTATAAAGTAAATACGTGAAAGAGTCATTAGTCTTCAAGTACTTCCATGTAATCTCTTCTAGATAGTTGAGACAGAACACGGTTTTCCTATCAGATTTTACAAGATGGTTTGACTTAGTCTCAAGGTGAGTTAAAAAAAAAACAGTTGAGTAAATAGGTTTCTTTGGTCCTATTCATCTCCCAGTTTACAGCTGTGATTTTGGAGCAGCTCCAGTGAAATGAAGAGAGCTGATTAAGACTGAAGCCATCAGATAAAATTTGTTTGATTTGGAAAATCAAGAGAAAGAATAGAAACAAGAGCATATTCACAACCACAGTACTGATCCAGCACTTTACCAGTTTGCATTCTTCTGTTTTTTTGGCTTCACGGGCCTCTAAGGAGACATGGTATATGGCTTGAGGGGACTAGGGAAAAAGCAAGGTCATTTCACCACTGAATGACAATGTGGAACTGTGCTTGCAGAAGACAATTCAAACCACAGAAGACCTGAAATAGTTAAGATCTTTATCTGCTGAATGATAGCTGCTTCTCTTTTAGGCATAAGAAATTAGGTGAAATGAAGCTAAGTCATCTAGGTTGCTTACTGGATCTAACTTTTTTGCCCCATTTCTTGGCTTACATTTAGAGGGGGAATAGAAAAATAAATGAAAAACTCAATGAATTTGAGCAGGACTGACCATAAGCTTAGAATGGCATCAAGGAGAATTTGCTGTTTGTTGTGGTTTCATGGGGAGGGGGGAGAGGGGCAGATCTGCTAAGAGATGAATTTCCTTGTGTTCCAGATGACCCTCAAAGGTTAGAGGGAGTGTGGGCAGCTCGACTCTTCTCTTAATAGGGATAGCAAATACTGTGGTAACTATGGGCCCTACTCTGGCAATACCAGATTCACAAACAGTCGGTCAACTCAAGGTTCGATTGCCTTCCAAACAGTGAATCAAGTTCATAAATAGCTTGACCAGTTATGGGCCCAACTCTGGAAGTACCAGAGCCATGAACAGCCTGTAGACTGTAGGTTCGATCACCTTCAAAACAAGTAGTCAAGTTCATAAAAGGCATGATTTATTCAAATGCAACATTTAGAGATCAGATTTCAGATACCAGTACAGGAAATTCTCTACTACAATGTGGGATTCTTAGCTAGTGTCTAGTGTACAAATGCTCAGTCATCACTCACTCAGAAGGTGGGAGAAGGTTCTCAGTCTAAGGAGTGTCCTGACCCACGGGGAGGAAAGGGATTCATTCTGTTGAACCCAGGACTTACGATGGAGTCTTCCCTCTCTCCTCTGCCTTCTTCTTTAGTTTATCTTCCTTCCTAGTTCTTACCACCCCGTTCTTCCTTCCTACTATATCTCTTCTTAGTTCACCTTTTATATATTTTCTTTACATTTAGTTGAAATTTGAGTGACTCTAGTCATACTTACTTTCATTCTTCATTGGTTTAAAAAAAGTCTCCTGAGTTAGTCAAAAACCTAGAGAGCATGCTCAGTGAGGAGTGATCCTTCCTTTGAAGAGGGTAACTTCTGGGATGGGGTTGTGTATTGGTGTTATAATGAGAGTAGAAGGAGGAGAAGTTTGAGCAAAATCTGCCATCATTGTTGGCCTAGCACCAGACATGGCACTATGTGGCTCATCAGCTGTGTGGCAGCACCAGGTTACCACCTCTGCAGGGAGTACAACAGAGTTTGGCCACGGTGTCTTCACTCCGCTCCACCCTCCATTTACTCATTGTCTGCACGGCACCATCAGATTATCCCCTCTGCAGTAAAGCCATGGTCATGATGTCACCATTCTGCTTCACTCTTCATTTACTCTTATTCGTACATACTAGGAGGGCATATTGTGTTGCCAAGGGAATCATGGAAAAGTAGATCTGCACATACCAACCATCCTGGAAGTGATAAGTGTCTCTCACCTCAAACAAGGTTCTGTAATGCTGTAATTTCTGTTACATCCTATTTTTTATCTAACTTCCTCTTTCTCTAGCAAATCTTTCATATGGTTCTTTCAGATGGATTGGACCTCGTCCTAAGAAATGCTCAGTTCAGAGTCCTGATGCAAGAGAAACCCCAAGTAATGTTTCTGCGGTCAGCATCTGCCTCTGTCAACTGGTGTGACCAGATTCATGTTGTGATTCACATTCTTACCTCCCCTTCACATTCCATTGTCTAAAAGAAAAGAAAACATAATAACAAAGGAAAAAAGAAAAGGCAAGAAAACAAACAAATAAATAATAATAAAAAGTCTTGGATAGCAGTGGGAAACTCCAAACTCTTTCATACACATGTCACCAAGGAAACCATTCCTTGCCATCCTTTTTATACTGCTTGTCTCCCTTTGGTTTTGGGAAGAAGTGACACTGAGGCTTCTTGTGTATGGGGGATGATTCAATCCAATTTTATATATATATGTGTATGAATATATACATATATATATATATACATTCACACACATGTATACACATACATATATATATATATATACAATTCCAAATATGACTTTTTTGTAGGCCTTGGAAATGTACAAGATCATGCTCAGAAAAAAAAAGTTTAAAAGGTAAATTGATGTGACTAGTGACAAGTCACACTTTGGTACAGAGGAAGGAGATGAATCTCTTCTTTACAAAAACTTAGAGCTTCAGTATTTTAAAACAATGGAGAACTCCATCTTCTTAAAATTATTGACAGAGTACTTTCTGCAACCTGTGTTGTTGTGACAGTCCATAGACATTGCATATGCAACAGGAGAAATAAAGGAAAACTATATTGCCTAAACATATTTAACATCTTTAACATGCTATGCAGCACATCTTTTCATATAGATTCATAACCATTCCACAAAGATTGATGAATTAAAAAGACATTAAGGTAAAGAGTGCATTAGTTCCCCATTTTCAAGTTAAAAAAAAAAAAAAAAAAAAAAAGAGGGAAAAGAAAAAGAGGTTAAGGGTTAAAAAATCCAGTTTACTTGCATGAAATCTTTTCCTTCCTTTCTGGGAGAAAGGTGTAGTTGATGTAAGAATGTGGGGTCCTGCTCATAGGTGCCTGGTTGCAGCAGAGAATTCTGAATGGGATTGCTATGCACACCATGATACAATTCAGCCACCCTCAAGGGGTCAAACATCAGCGTATGTGGTGAGCTTGCAATGATGACAAAAGAAAAAGAAAATTTAGTGCCTGTCTAGTGCCAGCCCTCAGGCATTTTTTTTCCAAAACACAATCCTTTTTTTTTTCATAATATCTTTCTGCTCATTCCACTCTGACTCAAACCATGTTTTATAGGTAGTTACCTATTTCCTATCTTTACAAAACTGCAAGTAAGAGCCTGAAGATATGAAAAACTAGTCCTTTTTCCTTTTTCTGTTGTTCACCTGTTCAATACAGCACTAAAATAATAGAATTCCCCTAGAATTATGAGAGAGGGTTGAAAACTTTCAGTTTAACTTCTGAATCTGCTGAGAAAAATAGTGTCAACTTGACCTTTACAAAGTATCCTACATGTTTCTTCCTCTTTCTTCCTTCTCCCACTTCAAACTTCTCTGTTTGATGAAGGTGCTTAATCTATACTGTTAGGAAACATCATAACTACATAGAATTATCCTTCAAGAAGAGTAGGGAACAGGTCTGTTCTCCACCTCACCGAGGGTTAGGTTTTAAGGAAAAAATGGCCAAGGGATTTTCTATGGCCCCTAGAAGAGGCAAGTGTGTGTGAAGAAGGTCTGCAAGGGTGAGCAACACAGCAGAGGGAAAGGCTGGCACAGACCATTCAGTATTGTTGCAGCTTCTCAGATGGTTCTGAAGAACATTTGCTCTTGAATATTATGTTGATTATAGAGTTGGGGTTCCATAATGACTGGAGTACAGCTGAGGAAATGAAGTAAAGATCACCATAAAACTTCAATAGTTTAGTACAAATCCTTTTTTAGTCAAAGCCCCAAGAAGGAGTTTTGAAATCCCTTGAGGGATCTGGATGAAAAAATCTTTCTTGGGATCAGAGCAGTATAATATACCTTCCATGTCCCATTTTAAGTAGTGTATTCGAGAGTGAATATTTTGGTGTAAGTTTCAGTATAGACCTGATGTCCAGAGTCATTCTAGCTATGTCTTCATAGTACATACACTGTAAGATCTGCATTCAACACAAAGTATCTGATGAAACTGAGCTTGCAGTTGCCTCACGGTGCCATCTTCTATTTGGCAGTAGCCCCTGTGTAGTGTATCCAGGCTGTACTTAGGGACATAACACATAACTGTTATGACAAAATTCTACAATTCTTATTTTTCAAAGGACACATCTGTCATCTATTTGTTGCAGAAGTATTAGCACTAGATACCTTTTTTTTTTTTTTTTTTTAAACCCTCATTAACAACCTAAATCCCCAGCCAGGAATAAGTTATTCCAAGTCCTGCTTATATTTTTATGAGTCAATGGATGGAGGAGATGATAGAAAAACTTCCAGAACAGTTGCTGAAGAGAAGATATGGCATTACAGGACAATGTAAAGCTAATAAAATAAATAATAGATAAAAAAAGAGAGACAGAGAGAGAAAGAGTGATGATGAGGGAGAAATTACAAAATGAAGTCAAAATTCTAAATAAGTTAAAAGACAAACAAACAAACAAAACAAAACAATAAATGAAATGCATTTTGAGCAGGAGTAGTACTATGCCACAGAAAGAAAAGAGTGAATTAGGTGTGTTCCTACAATTCTTGTCAGCCCTGAACTCAATAAATCAACATATGGGTTTAATTACTGTGACAAATGAATATAGTGAAGGGAGTCAAATTCTGTCGGGTAATGCAGTCATCCAGCAAAGTCCTGGACAGCGGAGATATCTAGGTCAGTCATTATGGATCAGTGAGCAGAGGGAGTCCCTAGAGTGAGAGCTTGCATGGAAATCTCACAGTACAATCTCTAATACAACAGCAGCTTGAAAGTTTGTCTGGTTCCAACATCTGTCTTAATGACCTTTTAGCAGGAGAGGAAAGTATTAAATAAAGTGGCAATGAAGGAGACTGATAGAGCAACAGAGTGGGATTTATTGTAGGATTTTTCAATTTGCTTGACTGTTTGATTGCTTTATTAGCTCTGATTTTACTGCCATTTTTAAAGTCATCTTGGAAAAAGAAAGTGTTGAGCAACAGAGATTTTCATGTTAGAAGAAAAAGAGTTAGTAGCCTGATAAGACCAATATCCCAAATAAAGGAGATGGGATGCAGTTTCAGTCTGTGTTCCACATCATCTCTGCTATAGTTCTCTGCCATGCATGGAGCTGAGCACTCAAAGAAGATGAGAAAAAAAACGTGATCTAGAGAACATGGAAACACGGAAGGATGCTGTTCACTCCCATGCAGAGCTCCCAGAGCTAAGTCCTCCAGTCCAAATCTGTATGCTTGAAGTGTGTTCATGCAAAAGGTTAAACTTCTGTAGACTGAATTACAGCTAGATGAGCAAAATTTCTATGCTCCTAATATTCATTTAATACTTCTAATCCTTTAAGGCAGGAAAGGCAGTCACTATTTTATCACTCTAGTTAATCATTTTATCCATATCTTCCTCTACATTGTGCCTGTCAGCAGGGCAGGTGATGGGCATGGCTTTGGATCAGATTTGGAACAACTATATACCATTGAGTAACTTAATGCGATGGAAATAATACTTTCCTTCTAATAGCCCTCCTTGGCTTTCCATCAGGATGTTCTGGTGATAGAACAAAGCTAGGCATGTTGCTAAGGAGTATATAAGACTACTGAAGCAAATTGAGCTCATTGCAACTGATGGATAAACCTGTCTTCTCACCAGCCACCATAGAGAAGAGCCTGGCCCCATCCTCCCTACAATCACCTCTCAGGTACTTGGACACGTTAACCAAATCTCCTCTCAGCCTTCTTTTCTCTACACTAAACAGGCCCAGCTTGCTTAGTCTTTCCTTATATGACAAATACTCCAGTTGTTTATCATCTTTGTGGCTCTCCGCTGGATCCTCTCTAGAAGCTCAATGTCCTTCCTGTACTGGGGAGCCCAGAATTGTATGCAATACTCCAGGTGTGTTGTTTTACATTCTACAGTAACATGAAGTCAGAGTTAATGTCTGCATGTTGCATCTTGATTTCATGTTCAGAAATAAATAAATAAACAAAGAAACAAACAAAAAGTTATATCTCTTATAAAAAAAAAACTGCAAAATTTAGAAAGAAAAAAAACCTGCAATGCAAATAAAAATGATGCTTGGAAAATAGGTATTGGATTTAGCTATCCAAAATCATTGGATGACCTTGAGAGAACACAGCTGAGCTTAATCTCTTCTTTTCCCACCCTTTCAAATCAGTTTACAAAGAGGAAAGCAACACACAATCAGACCCATTTATCAGTGTGAAACCATACAGATAGATAATAATTACTGCTAGCCTGGTCAAATATCAGATCTCACTGTATTTAATTTTTCTAGTTGGGTCACTGGGCTTTTGTTTGTTTTCCAACAGCAGAATATCATAAGGATTTCTGAGTATTTAACATTCCTTAGTATGTTTATGTTGATAACTTTATGAAGAAAAGAAGTAATGTTGTACTCTTTTAACTGACAGAGTGGTGAGGAACAAATTTTTTTAGATGACTACTACAAACAAGAAAGTATTGCTGTTTTCAGCTGGAGGTTTTCTTCACTGTGGTGGAGTTCTCCATAGAGATTTATCAAGCCATGTTTCTTTATCTATCTCCTTTGCTCTTCATGGCTCCCTTCTGCTCTCATCTCCTCTAGTCCAAGGAATATACAAAGCAGAATAACCATAGAAGTAGAGGATGAGGAAGCCTTATGACGAATATTCTAGCTTGGTAATTAAAGCATCCACATAGGAGACGTGCTGAAATCCCCTCTGAAAGAGGAAAAATGTATATCTAGCAATGAGTCTTGCAGTAAAAATGGTTAAGTATTACCCAGACTATCTTTAGTTATAGCAAATGTAACTCCTCAGTCACTAGGTACTGCCCACGAGGTCCCTACTGATAAATTGTTTGGCTTAATATCTAGGTCTTAAAGAACTTAACCCTATCTGTCAGCTCTGCAATGTCAGGACTGCAGGGAATTTGGTGCATTCCTGGTAATGATATACTTTAAGGATATAGGGGGCAAATCACAAGGTCCAGAAGTCTTTCAGAAGAGAAATAGCAAAGGCCAGAAGCCTTTCAGAAGTAACTAAGAGGAGCTTTTTGAGGATCTATATGCTAGATTTAGGAGCATCCAAAAGGACTTATCAGTCTAAACTTAATCTTAAATAAATCTAGAATTAGTTATCTTTGAGAAGCAGGTTTAAAGGTAGTGCAAGTCTCCTAAACTACAGTCTAGCCTCCTAACTAAGGAGATTGCTCAGCATAATTAGCTATCCAGTTAAGCACCCTATTTTTAATTTCTGTTTGCTAGTTTATGTAAGGATAATGTATGTAGTTTATGTAGTTTATGAAGGTGGCACACCACTATTTGGTGGGTTACATTATGTGCAATTATTTCAGATGTTAGTAGAAATATAGAGAGGGGAAATGAGCCATCTCTGATACAAATGTCAGTGGTGTTTAATCCCATTTACTGTGAGTCTGGTTTCCTGTTAAAGGTTTAATAAGCCTTTCCTACTGCGTATACTCTGTAAGCTCCCCTTTTGTGTTCCCAAGTTTGTGTTTTTTTTAGAAATTATTTGTAGTCTGCATGGATCCTCAGGCATCTTGTGTATGACATGTAGTACTGGAAAGACTTTGTACACACACACACAAAAATATCTATTGAGTGAATGCTACTGGGTACAGTTATGAAATGCTCAATTATGGAGGAGAAATAGGAAATAGGTTGCTGACACTAATTCCTGCAGGTTTGGAAACCAAAGTGGCTATAAATTGCCATTGAATTTGGCATTTAGTAGGATAGTATTTTTGAATAACTCTCATGCGTTTGTCACAGAAATTTGGCAAAATGGTCCATATATCATACCACATGCTGTAAATCAGTCATTTACTTTGTGTTTCTGTCTCACAGTCCAGTGTGTGGTACCAAATTTGGGAATAGTACATTCTAGCCAGTCTGGAATTGTGATCAGTGATATATCTTCAGAATCCCTCTTATCTTTTCTCTCATTCTCCAAATGACTAATACTTCTATTAAGGGAAGAAAGGGCAAAATAATAAATCAGACCAAGGGAAGTAAAAAAAAAAAAAAAAAAAAAAGAATATATTATAGAAGGCATAAAAAAAAAATCTGAGGAAAATTTATAAGCAAAAATTCGGGTAGTATATTAATTTAGAATTTTCCACCCTTTTTTTTTAATGCAGTAAGTTAAAAAGAAATATTCCACCCATTCCGGCCACTCAAAACAGGCATACTGCACAAAAGAGAAACAGGAACTGTGACCCATGGCTCTTCTCTAAATACCAAAGTTTCTTCATGAATTACATGAATAAAGAGAAACAGTAATACATTGATAAAGGGAAAAATAATGGGGCATCTTTTGATATTTCCATTGTAAACAAGAAGCTGATTTTTTATATATGAAATATTTTGTATATTAAATAGCTTTAAAAAAATAGAAAGGAAAAAAAAGAGAGAGAGAGAGTAAGAGAGAGAGATGAGGCAGAAAATATTTCTCCCGACTATTAAATATTGAAAGTAGGCCAAGACTCTGCTTGGATTTCAAGTTTTCTAAATCACTTCTTTTTTTTTTTTTTTCTTTAAATCACTTTTTTTTTTTTTTCTTTTCTTCCATTACCCTAGTTTCTAATATTTAAGTATTCATTTAAGAAGCGAAATAGAAATAGAAATCAAGCTTCTAAATGTCTCCTGGAACTACACATCAGGTCCCCTAGTCTGTTGCTCAGCTGCAGCCAAAGAATCACAGGATATTTAAATCACCATGTTCAGGTAAATAACTATAGAATTCTTATAATGAAGGAAGAAATTCAGTGTTTTGCCTGAGCAGCAGAAAGAAAACTATCCTGTTCATTGCATTCTGTGGTTTTCCAGTACCCTTAACCCTGTATAACTACATCTGGCCCAAATGGTGCAAAAAATCTGGGGTGATATATTTCTAATTACATGGCAAACATTCAAGTAACTGAATAAGAGGCCAAACAAGTGAGAATTTGACTTACCACTATTGCCAAAATGTGCCTTTGTTGGAGAACAAGGGTAGAATTCATCTCATCCAACTTTAGACCTCTTCAGTGCAGATGTCTCCAGCTGTGCTAGTCACCCTAGGTGTCTTTGTAGTCAGTTGAGAGAAGAAACCTGAATGAATAAACACAATTACCATGATCTATTTTAGAAGTTTATTTCAAAATGAGGTAACTCAAGCCTTAAAAATATTTATTTCTCTTCACAGACTACAAAGAGAACCTAGATGGGAATGCCAAAATCTATTTAGATGAATTGCACTCTGCTTGACTCAAGGAGTCGGCATAGTGAGAAATGAAAACGAGTGTCATGAAATGCAACATAATAACCTGTGTGAAGTTCCTGTTCAGGAAAAAGAATTCTACTAAAACCACTGAGACTCTGATCTGAACGAAGGTTATCAAATGAGGATAGAAGAAAAATACGGTTAAACTAATCTATAAGGAGTTTAAGATACATTTAAAAAGAAACCCTGAATTATACCGCAAAGAATCACATCACCTTTTCAGAAAATAAAGTTTTAAATGAATTTCAATTAATGAGTCCATGAACTTACTTTGCCTATTTTAAATCATGTCTGCATAGGAAGAAATCTATAAATTCAAAAGAAATTACTTTCAAACTTTTCAAACTTAAAATATTTACTTTCTAATTCAGCCATGTAAATGAACCAGTATTCATATATTCCAAAATAAATTTTATATATATATTATATTTTTCAATTATAAAATTATATCTCTGGGGAACTATGCAAACAGCAAACCTTGAAGGATGAGCTGCAGCTTAATGGTTGAAAACTTGTACCAAATTAATTTACTGGGAGTATTAGAATAATTTCAAAGAGCTGCAGAGTCCTTCCTCCAATATTGGTATCACCAGGACTTAAGTCTCAAAATCTGAATAAACACTTGGGCTCAGAATGACTGTGAGTTTCCATAGCATGTATGGTCATGCACACTTCCTTCTTGCAGTTAGAGGTGTTGAACAAAGTCTTATCTCAGCTCAAATCAAAGAGTAAATATAGATCTGAGCACAATCTTTTCAGAATTACTTAGAAAGAGTAATTTCAGTAGCCTTTCCTTAGGCTCAGCCTAGCAGCTCTGTCTACCCTAATGTGAGATCACTGAAGACAGCTGTATTGGAGCTGTGGCAGCCCAAATACAGGAAATAAATAGATTATCTGCATGGAAACCGCTGATGCTGAACTTCCAGAATTCCCATTCTTTCCTGAATTATCCAAATTAAAATGAAACCTCTGGAATCCAGGCCAAAAATCCCACAGGAGGCATTTTACTCAGATTTATGATGTTTTCTGCTTCCTAAAAATACCTCAGATATTTTGACAACAATGTCTCTGATGATATTTCATGTCTTATACTTCAATATCAAAGATTATATGGGTAGGAGAAGAACTCAGTCTCAATTAACAGGAGGTTCCATGGACCTAGAAGTGAGTTTTGGTTTCCAAGTAAAAGCAAAGATCCAGAATACCTCTTTGAACTGTCTAAGAGGAATCTATTATATTTGTTCTCCAAAGGATTTTATGCACATAAAAGTAGGTCTTACATCTGAAATTTTGGCTATTCACCATAGTGTAAGAAAAAAAAATAAATGGCTGTGCCTATTTTAGAGAACAAAATCCTGGAGGAGTGTTACTATGCAAGTAAATCTGATACAGACATACAGGCTGGCACAAATTCTCTGCTAGCATAAATCATCCTTGTGTCATTTTTCATCTGGAACAGTTTTTAGACCTACAATGGACAATTAGGAAAGCCAGTTACGGTAATTGCATCCTCAGCTACACATACGTTAGGCTAAGGCACACTGGTCAATTTGTGGGAGTTGAGATGCCTCATATAAAAGTGGAAAGGCAGCATAAATTACAGACTCTGTGAAAGAGTGGCCAAGGTCAATGAACTGGTGTTTTCCATGTCATTATAGGAAAAAAAGAAATTTTGTGAGAGAGTGAAATTCCTACAAGGAAGGAAATAGACAGAGAGATACTATTTTGCAAATTACTCTGCAAGAAAAAAAAATAGAAATATTGTGCCTTCAATGCTATTAAGTGCCTGCAACATTATTTCATCAGAATTGCATACAATGTCATCACAGGGACTGGAATATATTCTACGAGTCAAAATGCACATCTGTAAAAGGGCTTGCTCAGCTCTTCATTCTCATTCTGCATCCAACTTGAGAAAAGCAAATCTGTCCCAGCATGGGAGCAGCAGAGATAATGGAACTATTGCAGGGGGTTGTGGCCACAGAATTAGGGCCCTCTAAGATATAGCACCCCCACTAGACAGCTTTGCTGTTACTCCCACAGCCAATGAGACATAGGAATAATAATTACAGTATTTTGTTCTGTGTACTTATAGTCTTTTACTTTGAGTATTGCAAAATGTTTTATGGACATTAAATAAATAAACTTTAAAGGCCACATTCAGAGCACTTAATTTCCTGAATCTTGTGACTGGCTTCAATTTATCTGTAAACCTCATAAAAGTCTTAGAAAGCAGATAACTCAGAAAAAACCTGTGAATATACCCTGATCATTTGCTTAAGTCATTTATAAGTTACTCACCAAAGTTTTTCTGCAATTTCCTGGGCAGTGAACACCTAAGATACAAAAATATATTGTATCTTTGGAACAGGCTGCCCAGAGAGGCTGTGGAGTCTCCTCTGGAGGTCTTCAAAACCCTACGTCGACCCTATGCTGTGTGCTCTAGGTGGTCCTGTTTAAGCAGAGAACTTGGACTAGATGGTCTCTAGAGGTTTCTTCCAACTTTAACCGTT
The DNA here is from genome assembly GCA_034781795.1 of Crypturellus tataupa. Taxonomy (NCBI): domain Eukaryota; kingdom Metazoa; phylum Chordata; class Aves; order Tinamiformes; family Tinamidae; genus Crypturellus; species Crypturellus tataupa. The sequence continues at coordinate 667,041 of JAWLRI010000853.1, read as the reverse complement.
CTGTGATTCTGTGACTCTATGATATTCTCAGGAAAGATGGAGATTAAATAAGAAATAAAGGGAACAACAGAAGACTAATGGGAAATATTTGTCAAACAAGATAATCCATTCAGAGCAAAAATGTCTGCCTCTGCTGACATCTGTTTTAAAACACTGCCAAATCAGAGCAGTTAACCACTCAAAATAAGCATTAAGAAAAAAAAAATTCTTTGGAACCAGGTTTTCAAAACTGACCTTCAGTTCCTGGGTACTGTCAGTGATGAAAAATAAAATACGTACTTGCAATAGGACATCAATACCCAAGTGAGTGACCTAATGTCAAAATTGGACCACACAATGTTCTCAGGTCTTATCATCCAATCAAATCAATTATTGAATATTGCAGTTAAGCCAGAGACCAGCTGGTCATCTTCTGAAAAATTACCTGGATTTACTTGTTAAACTTCCCCTATTAACTGCATCTATAGATGTCTGAAACTGAGAACTATTTTTTTTTTTTTTTTTTACTTTTTGCTTTTTCCTCTTTTCACTAGAAATGGTAAAGGAAAAGATATGGTGAAAGATGAAGAAGATCTTTTTTTTAAAGTAAGAATCAAGACAAGATTCAATGCAAATGTATTACATGAAATGGAGAGTCCAAAATTGAAAGGTACAGAAACACCCAGTGGAACAAGAAAGATCAACATTGGAGTTAGAAGAATAAAAATAGTTTAAAATGACTCAGTAGAAGTTATGATATATTTTCTTTGCTATAGACTAATAAGCTGTTGATTTCATCTCTACTACAAGATTTAGAAATGATGAGTGGGAAAACTAAAACCAGAAGATGCCTCAGGAGACAGACCACTCCTCCTGTATGACTGTGTATAATATTTGATGATGTGTTTTAATCATAAGGAAAGACATAAGAAAGTGCATCTAACAGCAGAGCAGGAAGAGGTAGTTACTGATTTATTGAAGTCTCATTTGATTGTCTGAGAGAATTTAAGAGTCAGTGCAGACGTTACGATTTTCACATTTTTTTGAGAAAATTCTGAAGGTAACTCTTAACTATTTTTGTACATTTCCCCAGGGTCTGTATAGGTCTTCACCACTCAGTTCAGGCTAGATACAGGTCTAGTCACTTTGCATCTGCAGGAGAACCAAAGTCTAATCTACTCTGAGGGCATCTTTTTTTCAAAAATTCCAAACATTTTATCTTATCTGAAAGTAGGTCATACTTTGCTGTATGTGATACACATACTTTGTGGTATGTGATACAAATCAAAATCAAAATAAAAGTTGCATTGTGCTGTTCTCATTGGCATCACAATTATCCTTCTTCAGGGGTTTGGTTGTTGTTTGTTTGTTTGTTTTCAGGATCTAAATTAATTGCTGAAATAAATTTTTGAGTTACTGTTGCTCTTACAAGATTGTCTGTCTTATCCTTCAATCAAATCTGTTACTAATCTGCCTAATTGCAGGCTAGAAATAACACTCAGCATTGGATTGAGGTTCCTGAAATCTCTGTTCCAAGCTGAACTCTCTAAATTAAACAAGTTCATATTTAATATTGCTTATACCAAATCTCAAATGGTCAAATGTTTGACCAACCTGATAGCCTTCTGTGATGGGATAATTGGCTGGATGGATGAGAACAGGGTTATGGATGTGGTCTGCCTTGCTTTCAACAAGGCTTTCGACATCCATAACACATCTCCCATAACATCCTAATGGGGAAGCTCAGGAGGTGTGGGTTAGATGAGTGGACAGTGGTGTCCCCAGGGAACAGTACTGCACCCAGTACTGTTTAACTTGTTCATAAAGTGGCCGAGGGGACAGAGTGCACCTGACACTGGCTGACACTCCAGAGGACTGTGCTGTCCTTCAGAGAGATCTTTCAGGTTGGAGAGTTGGGCAGAGAAGAACGTCATGAGGTTCAACAAGGACGAATGCAAGGTCCTGCAGCTGGGGAGGAATAACCCCAGACAACATCACAGATTAGGGGAAAGCAGCTCTGTGAACAGAGGATTTGGGAGTCCTGGTTGAGAGCAAGTTAACCATGAGTCAGCAATGTGCCCTCATGGCCAACAAGGCCAATGGGATCCTGGTCTGTATCGGGAGGAGCAGTGCTAGCAGGTCGAGGGAGGTGATCCTGCCCCTCTACTCAGCTCTGATGAGTCTGCACATGGAGTATTGGATGCAGCACTGGGCTCCCCAGCACAAGAGGGACGTGGAGCTTCTAGAAAGCATCCAGTGTAGAGCCAGGAAGATAATTAAGGGCCGGGAGCATCTATCATATGAGAAAAGACTTAGTGAGCTGGGCTTGTTTAGCCTGGAGAAGAGAAGACTGAGAGGAGATCTGATCAATATGTGTAAGAACCTGAGTGGTGAATGTAAGGACGATAGGGCCAAGCTCTTCTCCGTGGTGACCAGTTACAGGACAAGGAGTGATGGGTACAAGCAGAAACACAGGAAGTTCCACCTCCATAAGAGGAAGAATTTTCTTCCTGTGAGGGTGACAGAGCCCTGGAATAGGCTGCCCAGAGAGGGTGTGGAGTCTCCTTCTCTGGAGATCTTCAAATCTGCCCAGATGCCACCCTGTACCACATGCCCTGGGTGTCCCTGCTAGAGCAGGAGGATTTGAAGAATTCCCAACCCTCTGCCTGAAGATGATCTAGTTAAAACAAGTTATTCAGAGACTGGTTCAGTTTTGCTTTGAGTATATCCAGGGGTGGAGATATCAGACTCACTGGACAACCTGCTTTTCCTATTTTTGCTGGGCTTTTCTACACCCTGCTTCTCTATCTCAGTACTGTTTGATGAAAACTGATTCTGAGACTCCATTGCCTCTCCACTGTAGAAAGAACAAGTTTAACCGTAGATTTGTGAAATATATTCAAGGAACCCCATGCAGAGTTTAGGAATGTTGCTTTGGGAATATCCTGTATATAGTTCTCAGAAGCTTTACCTTGAGCTTTTGCCTTCCATCTGAGTATTAAATGTCTTTGGGATTGAGGTTAATTACCATGATTATTTGCGTCAAATATTTAAAGAAAAACTGTTAAAACTAAGCCTTCCGATGTAAAAATCAGAATCAGTACACTGTTGTAAGAGACTGCTATGGACTTTGTTTGTCTTGATATTGTTGACACACCATTTACCTGAACAATGCCCTGGTATCTTGTCTCTGGAAAGACTAGCTCAAGACCCCAACAAAGACATTCTCTCTCATCTTTTGCACTTCTTAACCCTGGTATCTTATCTCTGGCAAGACTGTGATATCAGCTATCTACTTGGCATGCTGTCTCTGGGAAGATCAGCTCAAGACCTGAACAATGACATTCTCAGAGGTGCCCAGCAGAGCAGCTTGCATTTGAATTGGGTAAGAAGGAGCACCCAAAGCATATGGCACGTACAACACAAACAACACATACCAGAAAGCTTCAAGACAGTGGACGAACTCTTTGAGAAGAGCATCATAAAAGGACTACATATTCCTGCACCAGTGTGCACAGCCTTCTGCCCCAGAACATCACCTGCACCGTCATGCACGGCTTTCTGCCTCTGAGCATCACCTGCACCAGCATGCACAACCTTCTTCCCCTGCCCAGGTGTGTGCAGAACATCACTTGCAGCAAGGCACTGGGACACCTGTACTTGCACAGAGGCACCTGTATCTGCACCGAAGCGCAGTAAACACTTAGACGAATTGGTGATGGTGGTAGCTATAATCTAGTTGTATCTCTCCTGCTTGCTTGCTTATCTTTCTTTCTTTTTCCCTTCTTCTTCTTTCTGTCCTAGGGTACTGTAAGAGACTTTTATGAATTGTGTTTGTCTTGACGTTGTTGACACATCATTTACCTGAACAATGTCCCGGTATCTTGTCTCTGGGAAGACCAGTTCAAGACACAAATGAGGACATTATCTCTCCCTATTTACACTTCTTAACCCCAGTATCTTGTCTCTGGGAGGACTTTAATATCAGCTATCTACCTGGTCTTGACATGCTGTCTCTTGAAAGATCAGCTTGAGACCTGACTCAACAGTACCCACCAGAGCATTCCAATTGGGTGAAGAGGAACATCAAAGCACACCACGCATATGACACAAAACCAGAAAACTTCAAGGAAGTGGGAAGACTCTTTGAGAAGGGGACATAAAAGGAGCATTTATTCCTCCCTTCCAGAGGTGTGGGTCATCACCTGCACCGAGACACCTGTACCTGTACTGAAGTGGAACCAATAATACTTAACTGGACTGATGGTGGTGGTAACTATGATCTTGTTGCATCTCTCCCTCTTGCTTGCTTATCTTTCTTTTTCCCTTCTTCTTCTCTCCATCCTATTGTGCTTATGAGAATAAAGCTAACAAGACTGTATGGCATTTGACCCCGTTTTGCCTTAATCTTGCTCTTGGGATCGTATCAAAACTTCTCCCGACACTGGATTGGGGCATAGGCTTATGAGAATAAAGCTGATAAGGTTGTATGGCATTTGACCCCGTTGGTGTCTTAATCTTTCTCTTGGGATCTTATTGAAACCTCCCACAACAGTGGATCAGGACAACTGTGCCCTGGAGCTTCTTGCTTCTATCAGGTAGACATGTCCTACCATATTTTTCAATCCATTAACGGTTATTTTACTCCCTCATTAAATACATTCAGCATTCCAATTTAGAGGACCAAGCTTGCTGTCTAGTGAAAGGTGTGAGAATTCCTCACCACCACTTTTATCACTTCATAAGCCAAGGAGAATAATTTCTATATTACCTTTATATTGCTTAATAGTCCAGGAGGAAAGAGCACGCCTCACTGGTGAGTTTAGTACCATAGTTAATTTCTTTAAGTACTTTCTCTGACAGTCATCTCTGCCTCCAAGTTGCCATATTTTTGCCTCAACAGCTGTTCTTCCACATGCTTCTGTCCAGTAGACATGCAGCCATCTGTCACAGCCTTCGAGGCAGTTGTTTACAAGGACCATGATTATGGTGTCAGAAGCCTGATGACAGTGAATTCTGAGGCAACTTACACGCTTTCTGAGAAATTATATGTATTCCTTCAAGTGGAGGAGAGATGCTTGCTAGACCCTCCATGTGGGCATAAAATGGAGATAGCCTGTCATGACTTGTTGGGGTCCATGGAAGAGGAGAACTAGTGTTCTTGGTACCTACCTCTTTGTTCTCCCTGCGTTTTGCAAGTTTGATTGAAGTGCCCTGGGTTTAGAGACAAATTGGCCCAACAGTGTAGGTAGCAATGTTTCTGGACAGGTCATCTACCAGTTTCAAACTCTGTACAAGGTTATTTACTCATTTGTACTATATGTGAGGGAAATAAATTTGACTTGCACACATTAGTCTCAGAAATGATGTTTGGCTTCCAAGGTTTTGTGAGAGGAACAACTTCTGTGCAACAGAGAAATCTTGTGTGGATTTGTCTGATCTGTTTCAGATATTCTTCTAGTGATGCTGCTGTGATGTCTTCACAGCAGGAAAATTTTCAGAGCAATTCCAGGCTTAGCACCTAGAAGGGAAAATTAATTTATATTTAATCACCCAGGGTTTACTCTAGGTTCAGATATTTTACATACTTTCTAGAATATGTATATTTCTAGACTTTATAGTCTATATTTTAAGACCTTTTATCTGAGTTTTTAAGCTTTGCTTTCAAGCTGACTTCAAAAAAACTTCTCTCATGCTGAAAAAGAAGATAGCACAATAGTTCAGTTTCTTGGAAAGATTGAATCAAACAAATTAAATTCCTAGTACTCTCTTAAACTTTAATCAGACCTTTACTACTCCAAATATCAGATACGATTGCAAAGACCTGTGCAGGTCGTTTAAATAAAAAATCCTATATTTGTCTGGATCAGTAGCCTTGCAGAACTTTGTTTATATTCCCCAGCTTTACTTTTTCAAATCTCCCTTGGTGTAACTTATATATAGTCCAGAAAATGGTAACTACCGCAACTGATATGCATTTGTACAAGTCAATATGCTTTGCACTTCCATTAAATTTTTTAGACTGTTTTCAAAAGTTGGGGTAGGGGAAAAAGGGAAGACATTTCTGTTTAGGTCCATGTTCCTGGGGCACAGGGAAAGAGTCTTTGTAGTTGTTAGTTTAATTAGAAGCCCTATTTTAGTGCTTAACCTGACATATTTTCATAAATTCTGATTTCTCAATCACACTGAAGGTGAATACGCTGAAAAAGGAAGACTCAGCCAAATTTATTGGCTGCTATTGAAACTCCTTGCTAGAATCTTGAGGCTGAGGCTCTTGAGAGGCTGAGGGAGCTGGGCCTGTTCAGTTTGGAGAAGAGAAGGCTGAGAGGGGATCTAATTAGTGTGTATAAGTACCTCAAGGGAGGCAGTGAGGAGGATGGGGCC
>JAWLRI010000853.1:642322-655978 GCA_034781795.1 Crypturellus tataupa | reverse complement strand
GAGGAGAGGAGAGGAGAGGAGAGGAGAGGAGAGGAGAGGAGAGGAGAGGAGAGGAGAGAAAAGAGAAGAGCCTCTTACAGGAAACTATAAAAAGAGGGACAGTTTTATCAGGGAAAATGACAGGAAAAGACTAGATCTTCAACTGCTATAAGCTGGCGCTTATAGCTGCATTGTTAATTCTGTAAAGGTCTCTCTCATTTCTCCCCATTAGTTTTTTTGAAAGACATTGTCAGGCTTCTGTGTACTGTCTTTGAAATCCTCCAGTTTGCACTACTGAAGACAGCAGTTTATGTTGGGAAGACCTTTTGTAATGGATATGTAAGAACAAGAACAGGCACACCGCAAATGAAGCCAGGCCAAAAATGATCCATAAGAGGAGATTCATACCTACTTTGAGGCTACATAGGCCCTGTGTCATGGCTTTCCACTTCTCAAATACTCTCCAATCCACCTCTGCTCTACAAGCCCAGAAATGAGAGGACAGAGTAAGAACTATTGGAAACTATGAATGAGTCAAGAAAAATGGATCCATTGTGCTCTTTTTAGTGTCTAACAAGGCTGCAAGGCAAGAGTCTAATCCAGCAGCTCCTCTGAAAGGGGTGTTTCAGACATATCAGTTTTCATACTGTCTGTTCAAACATTTTCTAAACATGCTAATGATTAATCAATTTAGGTTTTACAAGACCAAAATAGGAACAATTGGACCAAGCAAAGTCCAAACCAACGCAGGTCCAAAATAGACCATTCAAATACTGTAAAGACTGGATATACTCTGAGATGCTGTTATTTTAATTAATTACTGATGAACTGAATTTTAGTAATTAAAAATTCTTTCTGCCTTTTAGATCTTGAAGGCATGTATACAAGGAAGCATCTTGAAAGATGAACTATGCTTGAAAGCAAAAGATTATTTTCCATTTATAATATATTCAGTTTACCTTTATATGTTGATATTGTTATTTTAGAAAGCAAACAGGCTGATATATCACAAGAACTTTTCAGGCACTATTGTCTCCTCTGGTTCATGCACTGAATTGCTAAATTCTCTTTCATCTGACTGTCTCTTGGATAATCTCCTCTCATTCAGCACACATTAACATCAGTGAGAATCTCCCTCTTGGAACAAGTGCAATATTAGTGATAAGTGCACTTCAATAGCTTCTCTGCACTTTGGATAAACTCTGCAAAGGTCAGGTGTTTATCTGAAGCTTATCTGACTCACCTACGCCTTTGGAGTTTACCGAGTATCATCAGCTGAACCTTTCTTTAAAAGCTGATGGAACTTCCTAATCTGGACCTGATCTGAAATACCACAAGTAAAGTTTTCCAGCAGAATTTTTTCTCTTAAGTCCAATAGCACACGAGAAAGAAACAGTAATTTCATGCCAGCAAAAATCCTTTATGAAATTTGGTTACAAGCATGAATAAAGAAGTTGGAAGAGGTAAAGGAGGCTATGAGGAAGATATTTCTCAATCTGCACTAATTTATCTATCTTTCTACAGGACCTCAACAGAAATATTTAATAAGACTGGAGAATTTCCCCCAAACTGATATCAGCAGGCTCTCTGGTTCTTTTCTAATTTTTGTAAGTTCTTAAGATCATTCTTAAAATGATCTATTCCTGGCTTCATCTCTCTTTATCCTCTGTTTCCTTCCATTTAAGCATGTGTGTGTATCTTTGTATGCATAACCATATCCAAACACAAATATATACAATGCATGTTCTGAAGAAAAAAAAAATCCCAAGATATATAAGCAAGTTCTGCCAATGTTACAGGCTTTGGTAGTCATTTTCACCAGACGTTATTACTTGTATTTCTTCTATCACTGCTATGAAAAAATCAAAAGGTATATCACCTCTTATATTAAGATCATTCATGACTTTCAAGGACAAGACACTTTTTCTATTTGGCTGGATCAAAAGTATGTTTGGAAAAGTATTTTTAGGATTGATAACTGTATATTGATTAAATGTTTTTCTTCCATTGCATTTTTATAGCATTGCAAACAACATACTGTAGTATCTGTGATAGCATCTGTGATAAAACTGGGGTATCAACTGCAGGTCAAGCTATTGCTTTGCCTTTCATCAAATTTGGTTGACTAAATTAAATAAAAAGGAAGAATATAAGAGGTGAAAGTTGGGTGAGGTTATCCAGGAGGAATACAGGGAGACTATTTGAAACTCTCTGTAAACATATGAAAAGAGTTTCTACAATGCAGGTGGTCAAAGAAGTATCAGAGAAAGATTATGGAGTCTCCCTCCCCGAAGATATTCATAACTCAACAGGAAGAGGCTGCAAAGAGCTGACTTTGCCTGAGTAGAGGACTCAGTGATCTCCAAATGTACCTGTCCAGCAGAGCAACAGTGCAAATCTGTGATTTTGCATTGTTAACCAAATTGATCTATGGGCACACACATATGAAAGGACTGAAATGGGTTTGAGGGCCTGAATTCTGAGCTTTTTTTCCAAACAAATGATGTAATGAAGGACTATTCTTTGTTCAGTTACATCCCAGAGCTGAAAACCTTCAGTTCAGGAGCTTCCACACTGTGTTTTTTAATGACTGTGGGCTTTTTTCATTCAGAGAAAAAGAATGTAGAGAAAGAACCTATTCCCAGGACCCTTGGGCAGGCCACTAAAAAAGGTTTGAGCTACTTAACTTGATGATTGTAGCTGTCATTTCTGTCCTTATCATAGTTAACAATGAAATAAAGAGTACAGTTTAGACCTCACAGTGTACAAAGAACATTGATAAACTATACATACATACATATATATATATATATAAACAAACTTGAAGCACAGCTGAAATTATAAAGGGAATGCAGAACATCATGAGCTATTGCAAAGCCTGAAAATGAAGATTTTTAAGAAGAGAAAGTGAGAGAGAGTGGTGTCAGATAAGACCTCACTGACACATAATAAATGAAAAATGTGTGTGCTATGATATCACACCATAAGCATTTTTCATTTTCTCTGCAGAAAATGTGAGACAGTGAAGAATCTGGCTCGTGTTAATTGTTCGTACAATGGTGGAAAAGTACTTTAGAATTTAATTGTGAGTTAATCAATGAGGTTCTCAAGAGATTTTGCTAAAAAATCTATGACACTTAATACAGAAAAAGTTTATTCCCTGCAAAACGCCTGAGTCATCTTATGGAATTCAATAGAAGTGATCTAATTCTCTATTAAATTCCAGATGATTGTTTCAAGTAAATAACGAACTATTGAATGCTTGCAATTTTCTATTAAATTCTACACAATTTCCTGTAAACAAATGCTTTAAAGTGTGAAGCAGAAGACAGAATGGTTTTACATGATTTTGCAAGATGTTAGCAGTGTACGTATTTCAACTAATAGATTCTAAGATTAAACTGTAGACAAGACAATTATGTTTTCAAAAAGGTTGCTTACTTCTATGGAGCCATTTTTCACCTCAACAAAATTCTATTTATCTAGACATAATGGTTATACATTTTCCTAATTTACATGAACCTGAAAGACTGCAAGGTTATTCTTTATACTCCGTTTTCCTTCCTGGTGATATGGTGGGAGGTTAGGGGACAGAGGGAGGGTTGATATTGAGCTTTGTTCAAGTGTCCTCTTCTTCCCATAATCTTAAACCTAAACCTACTATTACATTTTTAATTTTATTTTAATATCCATTTTATTAAGATTAAATAAATGTTACATATATATATAATATATATATATATTATATCTATAAAGGTGTCTACTGGCCTGTTCTTCTGACAATCTCAAACTGTAGGTGCTCAGTGGGACAATATTGCATCTCAGGCCTGACAAAAGAGAAGAAACAAATGAATTGGGCAACCACCCCTTCCATACCATGTTCTCCTTCTTCACTCCCAGGCTGGCTGTTTCTTGAGTATCTCAATACACCAAGACATAGTTAAGCATTTTTCTATGTATGGTGCTGAACACTTGTGTGAGGACTCAATAAATCATGTGGGCACCCATTTGGCATCTGGTATAGGGGACCCCGTGTTCCAGTGGGGAAAGGGTCCCAGGAGGCGATTGAGTCTGGACCTGTAGTCTGAAGCATTACCCTATACCGGGTTCCCTACGCAAAGTGGAGGTTCCCAAGAACCTCTTCCACCCTTGGCAAAATAAGACCAGCCTTTGAGGAGGCTGGGGCAGAAAAAAGAGGAAGAAAATCTACAATTTTTTTTTTTTTTCTCTTAAAATATCCCAGATTCTTCCCAAGCTGTTTACTTTCATGCATTAAACATTGCTGTATAAACAAAGATAAGCCTTGAGCCAGCCCCAGTTTTTGTAATGTCTATATTGAACCTCTTCCATGTATGCCAAAAAATAGATAGCCCTTCATGCTAACTGTTGTTGGGTTTGTGGATGAGACACTTGCCTCCTTTCTGTCTCACTGATGACACGCAGCACATGTAACTATTGAAGTACACTTCAATTCTATCAGAAAAATTTCCTTTGGGATCATCTCTAGCAAATCTGTTTCTTTTCTACATAATGCAGTGAGACACAGTCACAATCAATATTTGACTTCCAAAAGGACATTTAATTCCATACAAAGGAAAGACAATCATTTCCTGACTTTTTTTTTTTCAACTTTTCAACAGTTTATATTTTTAGACTAAATTACATCTCAGTATCATTGTGGAGATAGCTTTCAGAGTACAAGATTTCTACTCCTTTTCTTCATCTCACTTCTCTTTCTGCAAGGTTGGTCCTGTTGAGTAGAGGCTTGCCACCATACAGTGAGATGTACACGGTAACTTAATTTACTGTACCGAGCACTTTAGACCCCTGGCTGCAGCAAAATAAACAACATCAATTAAATTATTTCCTCTTATGTCACACTGTAAACTTCATAAACATGTAAATTCAAAAATCTCCATAAACACTTTAGTATTATGAATCACTGCAGGGTATCACAGCTGGTTACCTGCAAAAATTGTGTCTGGAACTGGGTTCATCATTTATAGGCAGGCAGCAGATGTTAAAGGCAAAGTGGTTCATATAATCATCCTGAACATAAAACAAAACAAGAGAAACAGCAAGAAATATAGCCAATGCTTGACTTTACATCTACGCGGTAGTTTCAGGAGTTTTAATTTTGTTGGTAGATCTGTACGCACATATATAAACCCATGTACGTATGCATGTAGACACATAGCATTACATAGACAATCTATTCACACAACTATACAGTGAATGCTGGGTAACCTGTTCAGTCTGGATGCCTAAATGCTACTGTAAAGGGATCACAATTTCAAATTTCATGTACTCATGTACATCCAGGGTCATATATTTGAAAGAGCCCCAGTCCAAGAGGATTTATGGTACTACCTGTCAAAGACATGCATCTTTGACCCAGCAGTATTAGTATTTGCATCTTGCTACACTAGACTTCAATCAGGCTCTTTGCCAGGTCCTGGATCAAGTCAGAGGGTGTTTTATATAGCAATCCCGTTACCCATGGCTTGTTTGTGTGAAAGCTGCAGCCCATCACACATTACTCCCACACTTCGTGTCTTTACTCAGAAGTAGGTGGTGGAAGGGCTTCTTGATATGTGCACCTCAACTACAGCACTCCCTCTGGTAGAAATCACTCTGGAAACTCTCTATAGCCCTTCACAGGCTGCAATAACAATGTGCCACCAACTCCAGTGGGAAAGAAAATTCATTTCTGGTACCCACATTATTTGCTAATTCTGCCTCTCTTTTCTTCCTCCGATGAGTTCCTGCCAGGCAACAAGTCAACAAATGAGTGAGATGATTATTTTTAACAAATGATTTTTTTTTTTCCAGAAAAAAAAGAAAAATCCTAGAAAATGAAATTATAAATAAAACTATTTCAGGAATCTGTTGTAAAAAAGGTACATGAAAGAAAGGTACATTCTAAATTTTACTTGGTAATAGTTTATTCTGTGGCTTTGTTTTCTTGCACAGTGCTTAGGCATTCTGAGATAGACTCCCAAAAGAAACAGTTGAATAAAATGAGTAGATAACTGTCCAGCCATTTAAAAATGAGATTTTAGGAAAAGACCATATCAAGTAGAAGCAAGTGGATACCAAAGGCAACAAGGGACTCAGAAATGTGAAAGCTTTATGTAGCTGTTCTTTATCAGTGAAAGTGTCAGACAGAGCAATTGCATTTGAACCTGACCTACTTTAGCAATATCAGCTGCACGGAGGGAGGAAGATTTAGGTCAGGTATTTATGATGTGAAACAATAAGTGATGAGAGAAGGAAAAATATGCACTCGAGCTATAATAATAATAATAAAAAAACCTGATGATATTCTACATTAAAAACCTTATATATTAATATAAATAAACCATGCATGGAGGCTCCAAGGAGTAGAAGGGCATTTATTGGATCTAATATTCACTGATTTTGCCTGCTAAAGTCCCAGGCCAAATGTTTACTGAGTGAAATTCTCAGTTACCTGCTAGCAGTTTTGCTTGGCATTTCTCCAGTGTGCTAGCAGTGACATTTTCTTCCACTTCCCTGCCATGCCTAGGTTTGCCCACAAGGGATATGATTCTCGCTTGCTGATTCCCATACGTAGCAAATTTGCAATTCCATGACAAAATAGCAACAGCATCACCATGTAAACAACGTGAAGGTTTGCAACTTCAGTGCAGACACAACGGCAGGTCTCCATTAGGGACCACTGTGCACGATGCTTAAATGAGTCTTGAGAGAGCAATTTGCAAGACTCGAGGCCGAATGCCAGCTCCTCTGTAGGTAGGGGGTGGCTTAAAGAGTGTAAGTGTAACCATGTAAGCCAATGAGGTTATTTGCAGTTTATAAACTAGGCTTTCAGCTTCTGTGGACGACACATTTTTTTCCGCTGAAAGAAGACAGTGCTGATTAACATTGTCTGCATCTTTTTGCTCTGATCTTATCATCTAACTTATTCATTTCTAGTGTATCTATTGCATACAACTGTGTATAGGTGTAAAATGAAGATTGCTTTTGGTCAGCCTTTGGTACCTGTTATGTTTTTCTGTGTTTTTTTTTTTTTTTCCTATGTCTTTTTTCTTCTTCTCATTACTATTTGCAGAATTCTATGCAAAACAAAACAAAACAGAACAAAACAAAACAAAACATGGATTTAATAACACCATCCTAAAACATGAAGTGGATTCTGGCACCTTTTGACCTCTGCTTTCCAATTAGAGGAAAACCACATAGGCATTTTTTTTTCCCTCCTGCTAACCAATTTAATTTTAACATTACAAAAAAAAGGAAATTGTGCTGTCTATTGAATAGCCATGATATTTAGAGGATGAGACAACCATAGCTTTTCTCTCTCACAGAATGGCAGAGAAGAGATCACTAATATCATGAACATTGCAGAAATAAGTCTTCTTTCTTTGCACCATGAAGAAACAAGAGTCATTGAGAGGAACATCCTGAATGAAACACAAGAGTCATTATCTGTTTCTGTCTCTTCTTGGCTCAGTTCAGTGCTGGTTCAATTGTTGTCTTTCATTTGATATCACTGTCAGCTTTCCCTTGCTGAGCCTAAAAGGATGCCTTTCCTATTTTTTGTTTTCAAGCAAATGTTCTGATACCTTTTGTGATGCATAGGAGAAACTCCTCACAGACATCTGCAGATCTTACTCTTACTCTACTTCAAAACCCTTCTCAAAATTCTTCTTTCCAACAATACCCACAAAAATTTGGTATCCCTATAATTTTTCTTTTTTTTTCACTTATGTATCTTAACCTAATAAAATATATTAATAATATTAATAATAGATAAAAAGTACTACTAATAAAAGATAGGTTAAGATGTCATGTCTCGTTTGCACAGTTCTTGAACTGCTCATGCATGCCATCATTCTGACTTAATCTAACAAATTTTTGTGATTGCGTCTTGCACTATCCCGTTTCTTTGTCTGCTGTCCTCTATTGTCGTTTGGCTTGTGATTGCATGAGTTACAGATAATACAAAGACCATCCTTTTGCTCACTGTATGGAACTTTACTCAAGAGGGGTCATGCCTCATCAATTTGGATCATACATGTTATAACAGCAACAATAAAAATGCATTGCACTCATTTCTTCTATCTTTTCTATTTTTTATTTTATGGAATGTCTAAAGAACTAGGATCTGTTCTTTCTTCTCAAAAAAATCATGCTTGTTCATCATCCCTATGATCTCTATTTCTCTCAAAGAAGAAAGAAAAAATAAACCACAAATCTTTTAAAGAAATATAAAACATAAATCTTTTTTTCTTTTTTTTTTTTTCCTAAGTAAATGAAGAAAATTTTCTCCCCCTCAATAAAATACCTGCAAGGCACCAGAAACCATCTTTTGACCCACAGGAGTCTGTTCCCTAAAAATGAAAGACCTCAAAGCTGTATGTAGCTTATATTCTAACATTAATTCTTATTCTGTTGTATACTGTTTTCATTTCTTACTTTTAATTGTCTTCCTTTTCCACTCCTTTTTCTTCCTTGGGGTCCCCTTCATCTAGCAGCCCACTCCTCTTAGTTAAAGAGCTACCCTTCTGGGACTATATTACCTACAATATGCATCTTAAAAAGATATTCTGCTCTTTGCTTATGACTTTCTCCTTTTTCCTGATTTTTTATCATCTCCTGTCCTGAAAAAGGATGACTTTTCTGCAGAAATTTCACCTGTAGCCTTTTATTTTATTCCACATCATTACTTTATTGGCTTGCAACACTGTCTAGTGCAGTCCACACAGTGCCAAAGCACTAAGCCTATTTCCACCGTAACTGTCTTTGACATCTGGTGTGCTCTCTGTGTCTCATCTTAGCTTTCAGACCATAAGTACTGAACAGCATGATATTTTTTTCCCTTTATGATATTTAAATAATACTTTTAAAAGCAATAGATTATGTTTCTAAACTCCTAAGCCACTATATATAGTTCATGCAGATTTAATATTTTATACATACACATATATATACACATACATCTGTATAGGGAAGAAGGAACTCTGAAGTCAGTAATGATGTGAATTCAAATGTAAAGTCCATCCCAGCTACTACACAAAAGATTGTACAGTAGATGCAGCAAATAATTTATGTTGAAGGTCTGCATTTGTACTCTGAAATTAAGGCTTCCTTCTGCACCTCATTTTGACTACCAGAATAAATTCAGAATATCACTACTTGCCTTCAGAAACATAACCAGGAAGCTTTATCCTTATTTACATAAAACCTTAAGTTTTGCATAAACTCTACTTTTATCCTAAGATGTCACAAAGAATAGCTTCAAATAGTTACTAATATTGTCTTTACTACGCTTCTTATACTATCAAATCAATGACAGATAACCACTTTTCACCTTTGCAAAGTGCTTTGAACATGGAAACAGTATGACAGGTGCAACACATCATTATTATAATATATATATATAGTAATTAAAAGAAGAATGATAGCATTGCCCACAAGGCAAACTGCTAAATAAATATTTATTTTCTTCAGTGCTAATAAGCTCACAGAAATAAAAAGATTTTCATAATTACCTGAACTCTGTCAACACTAATATCGTCCTCTGCCTTTGTGCTATTTAAAGGGCTATTTAAAGGCCTTTCTGAGTCTGACTCAACTTTCCACTTAATGCCACTATGACCATTTCACAGAAAGTGATTGGGATTGTAAACACAGAGCATTCAGGAGTCTTAGTCACCTTTAAGAGGAACTTTGCATAACATACTTAGGACCATAACTGATGCAGCTAAGTACTCTCATCTTGCCAAGATGTTGATGTAGTTCTTACCTACAACATGCTTAGAAACATGGAAACAGGTCCATCCGTCTCTCCATCCTTAAATATATCAATAAATATATATTATGTTCAAGTCTAATTTGCTTAGCCTACTCTAGAGGAAATGAATGGCATCTGTACTTTGAATAAAATGCTTTGAAGACTTACTAGGAGGTACTAAAAAATGGTCCTTGATGAGGCTACCACCTTTTTCTTAGTACATAGTCACTAAGCTTAAAGTACTTTTCCTCCAATTTGGTAAAACTAATGTGTAATATCTGAAAAGACAAGATTTGACAGTTAAATATGAGGGCTGACTTTATAGTATGTTTGTCAAGCCTTTCAGCTGAGACCAGAAAAAAAGTATGTGTTATTTAATTAGATTAGATAAAAAATACAGAAGTAATGCAAAGAATGGCAAAAAACTTACTAGCAAACTCCTAAGCATGGTGCAATGATCAGCACCCTGGAAGGAGCATTTGTGTTTAGATTTGCTAGAGGTGAGTGAGGTCAGAAGATAGATGTCTTTCCTCGACAAATTTCATGTTGACTAATTTAGGCTTCCTCTGACTGGTATCAGTCATAAAGGAGAAGCCCCACTCTTACATCTTTACAGGGTGTTTAGTCACTTTGTCCATCGTTATGAATTCCTGTAGACTTTGGCACTTTCATTTCACATTTTGCGTCATTGCATATGGCAGAGTCTAGGAATCTTTGGTGAAGACTTGTCACCAATCATCTACAAGCTCTTAACTCTCCTTGGCAGATTAGCAGTTACATACTTAAATACCTCTGTCGATCTAGTTTCTTGTCCTGTTCTACATTTTTCTGGTAAATAGGAAATCAAGACTCTTTGACAAAATATGCACATCATGTTTTGGTAGTCTAGACTTGTTTCCCCTATTTTTAGGAATCTAACTCAAGAGCTGAACTGAGAAAATCAGTTACATGCGTTTGTCATAAACCCACAGAAAGAGACAGTTGCTTGCTGAAAGCTGTTCAGATTGACTGTGCTTTCATTGTGAGGAGATTCATGGCTAAGCAATGACAGCACTAGTCTTTTTGAGATGGCCTCAATGATTTTGCCTACTCATGGTATGTAAAAGTCATTTGTGTTGTGTGTTTTCTATATAATGATTAACAGGTCTAAATAAAGTGAAGTCTATATTTGTAAATAGACCTGTTGCCAATGAACCCTTAAGAATTTAGTTTAGAGCAGTTTATCAAAAATATCACTTGTGAACTGATGAATTATTTCCTGACAGTAAGGCATTGCCCAGGTCTAGTATTAGGGAAGAATCCCTATGGCTAACACTCTTCTCCATCAGACAAGTTTTGTTCTAACAGTTAGAATATTATCTTACTTTCACATAATCTGTTATTTTAATTGTGCAGCATCCCTCGAGTCTCACTGAGGGCAGGCACTTTATCAATAAAATGATAATTATAGAAACTTAATGAGGCCAGCCAGGAAACACAAAGAATCCTGATCCACTTGTCAGAAAAGCAGAGATAATTTAGTGCAACTCAGCCCATTTGCAGACTGCAGTCTGATAACCCCGAGTCCCATAAATCACCCCACGGCAGCCCAGAGGTTTTATTCCTAACTGCTGACATCCCGATTTCAGCTTCAGAGCCGTCGGTAGCCGAGCAAAGAAGATCATGCTTATACCATTCCTTTGACCATTTTAATTTTAATAGTAAGAAAACAATATGCTAGTCGTCTTCTTATATTACAGAACTTTAGGATAAGGAGTTGAAGTTCAGAACTCAACACATGATCTCTTTCTGTATTAGATTCTGAGTAACAAGGGTACAGGCCTGATACTTCTACCTTGTACAAAGGACCATATGGGGATGTCTCTCATGGATTTTGCACATCTGTTCTCCTCACTATGTGGGTACACAGAGTCCTTATAAGCTCCTTGTTGTGCAACATGTGAAGCCTCCAAAGTGAAAGTGAGCATCGGAAAGCAGGAAGAAGGATGAAGAGATTTAGAGTGCAAGAAGGAATATGAAGGCCACTACAAAGCACTGGTGATGAAGGACCCTCTCAAAACCACTGCAGAGATATCAGCTTCACAGGGAGGCACCACACGAGAGGATTGCTCAGTATGGTCTGTTCTTCTGCCCTTCCTCAGTATCACACAACCACTATTAAAAGAAAAGAAGAAAAGCAGAAATAAAAAAAAAAACAATTTAAGCAACCTTAACACGTTTTTTCACACACCTCTTAATGGCATCTTCAGCAATTACATTTCACTGAAAGCAAAAGATAAGCTGGCACAGTTTCCAATATGCCCCTTCATTTTCTTTTTCCCTTGTGCTGGCAAGTTTTGACAAGTCACAGCTGTTGGTCGAGGATACTGAAAAGGGAGAAGGAGATAATATGCAAATCTACACAGTAGTACTGAACAGTGAAATGAAGCACATTTCATTTACATTTTAAAATGAAGCACATTTTTAGGACCAGCTTACAATTATGTAGGTTTTATTACTTGCTTTGTCGTGTTTTGAGCTTTCCTAATAGAAGGTATTTTTGTTGTGGTGGTTATCTTTGTTTGTTCTTTTTTTTTTTTTTTATCCCATTACTCTTACGATATGAAATAATTAAAGTTTGACTTCATGATCCCACTCCCTAAATACAGTGTACATCTTACATGTAAAACTTTCCAATTCAAAATTTACAATTATAATCGTGAGCTCACTGCAGACCTCCAGGGAAGGATTTATACTTAATGTGAAATAGCCTTTTTTTTTTTTTTTTTTTTTTCCTGGAATGGATTGAATATGGAAGTGCATTCTGAACTACCTTGGACTTAAAGATAAATTATTCCATAGGGTCTGGTTTCCCTAGGCCAGGAGAACTGCAACAAAAAGAAAAAGGGAAAAGAAGTTAAAAAAAAAATCCCACAGAATTTTACCATATTTACTTCATAAGGAAACGAAAGAAAGACTCTCTAACATCCAGGCTCTCATGTGAAAGGAGGCAAGAAAGTCAGTAGTCTGACGACATCTTTTTACTGACTTTTGCTGACTTTTGCTGACTTTACTGATAGGTAGCAAAGAAATCAGTGCAAATCCCTAGGAAACAACCACTTAATTTTAAGGATAGCAAAACACTATTGAGGTCAGTATTCAGTCAGGTTGACTCCTGAGTGGGAGTAGAAATGGTGATGGATAGTCAACAAGTAACTGATGCTTTTCTGACATGCAAGATCTGCCAAATTTCCTTCAATGTTCATCGCTTTCTCTAAGGTTCCCTATTTATATCTATATCTCTCTCTATATATATATCCATGTTTATATATATCAGTTATTGGGCTGAGAATGCCAATACCCATTTAACCTTGGAAACAATGATTATTCCTTAGTAAGGAATGGGGCAGCATTTGGGAAATGGGAACGGGATTTTAATTTATAAGAAAAAAGGCAGATTCCCAAATCAAAATCAAATGCATTTTTCTTCCTGAAATGTATATTTCTAACTGTTCTTTCCAGATTGATTTGCTACTAAATTGAATAGTATTAATCTACGACATTTCTTTATACTTTTCATGTGGAAGTTTGTGCATTCTTCGTTTGTTTTCCTATTATTTCTTTATTTTTCAAATAATATCTGATAACCTTAGCATATAATATCTTTTCTTTCATCAGAATACAGACTGTTTGCAGTGTAATGAAGCTACAATAAAGTGTCAGGGACTGTATACTAATGAAAAGTGATAAAAATGTGGGTATTGGAAGAGAAAAATCTTTTTGTTATAGAGGATTTAAAATGGAGCAAGTTCCTTCAAATGACAATGTGAAACTTCCCATCATGTTTAATCATAGAATCATAGAATGCCTAAGGTTGGAAGGGACCTCTAGAGGTCATCTAGTCCAACCCCCCTGCACAC
>JAWLRI010000853.1:606069-632574 GCA_034781795.1 Crypturellus tataupa | reverse complement strand
AGCTGATTTACTGGGTAAAGAGTTAAGTCCCTCAAACATTTTTAATCACAAATTATTAGCATGATAAGCCAAAAAAAATCCTGTGAATTGGTCAATCTCCACCCATTTCATCTTAAGAAATATTTTTAAATGACTAGAACATGATGGATATTTTTAATAAAAATTGTGCTTTGTGGTTGACTTTACATTTTATTTTTTTCTAATTAAATCTCTTTAATAGAAAAAAAAATGTCACTTGTAAGGGAACTCTGTGAAATGATATATGTGAAATGTTAAAATTATCTCAATCCAAAGTTTCCTATTTTCATATTCTCTGCTCAACAAATTGTTTCAGTATTTTGTTTTTTACCTTAGGATTATCATAGGATCATTTTATTCATCTTTCAGCAAAGAATTTTTCAGAAGTCATAAATCTATTTGCTAGCTCCTTTCTGTACATCCCCAAGAGGTGGGAAAATGCTGGTTTCTTCATTTTACAAGCATGGTTTTGACAGGTTCCTTCAATGGGGATGATGATCATTTACTTTGAAAGTAAATAAAAAGTAATGGACATTTTGAAAGCTGATGGGTGCTGCTGCATCAGGAAACTTTATTTCATGATTGGTAGACTTCATCACTATTAAACCGTTGGAGTAATTTCATGACATAGCCAGCATATTTTAAAATCTGTCCTTTGAAAATCTATTTAGACCTTTCTTTTTCAGTAAGTCATTGACAGAGAATGGATTGTGTTCGTTATTTTTGGTCTTGTAAAATAAGAGTGGTGGAAACAAAAGTAAAATCTCCAATTTAGGGCCCCTGTCAGATTTAATTATGGTAAATGAAGAGACCACTTGCCAAGCTGCCCACTCTGAGGTCTTTGAGTGCTTCCTACTCCGGCAGTAGAACAGAGACTGGGCAGAGACCAGCAGTAAGGATTAGGGTTTGCAGACTGGGAAGAAAACCAGAAATGTTCTGATTTTGTTTCCATTATTTTTGGAGGAAAAGACAGACTACAGATGCAAAGCATTTCCCTTTTTCTCCTTTCATGCCATTCTCTTCTTCTCTCTTTGCTAAAGAAAATATCAGATCCTATTAAAAAAACAGGCTTAGTTGTTTTGCAAAATGCAGAATGTTCATTTTGCCAAATTGCACCATCTCTCTGCTGTTCAGCTACATTAGCTGCTGCTAGATTTCATTGTCTTGAATCAAATCCTGCTGCCGAAATACAGATATGTTAAAAATACTAAAAGAGCTACTTAGCATTTTAATTTTTGCACAGTTTCTTTTACTGAACTTTCTTATTTTCAATTTGATAGGATCAGGATTCATCTCTTTCCTGATTCAGTTGTAGTCTTCAACATTGTCAGGCAATCATATGAAGAGCTTATGGTGGAAAAGATGAGTTCTACTTCTGCACATATATTAGAACTTGGAGGCCAGTTACAAAAGATGTTAGTCTTTTTCAGGACACATATTTGGATTTTTTTTTTCCTCCTGTGTGACAATTTAAAACAAGTTTAATGGGAGAAAAATATATATACATCTGTGATAACATATGTAGCTGAGTGTACTAAAAAAAAAGACTTTTAAATAAATATGGGATAATATCATTCTAAGGTAAATGTATTTCTCAGTGAAATCCTTTTAAATTAAAAACAGTTATTTATTTTTTGTAGTTTTTTTTTTTCTCTTACATTTTTAAGGGAAAACAGATGCCTGCAAATCTATTTTCTTCCGTTTTGTTCTACTATTTACTTTTCTCCAGACTAGTTTAAAAAAAAAAATGGGAAAGCAAATTAAATTTTCACTGGAAAAAATATTATACTTTGTATTATACTTTCTAAAAAGAAACAGAAAACTTCTCTAACAGGGTGCAGCAAAGCAGTGGACAAAAGGGGATAAAATAATGCATGACAAACCGATATACTATTTATACAGCAGACAAGACATCTCATGAAAGGTAATTAATACCTGACCTGCAATTCACCGAAGATTCTTTAGAAACAGACAAAATATGTGCTTATAACTTCTCCCTGTTCCCAGCAGTTCGTACAGCCCAGGGATCTCTGTTCATTTTTGGTGCCCATCCCATTCTCTCCCACAGTGATGCCTTCAGGTCAAGCATTTGGGGTACTCTAAACAGTGCTGGGTTCTGAGGCAGGGAAGAGGAATCCCACAAAGTGCCTTCCCAGATGGACACTTCGTGCTGGCACAACATATAGCACATTGGAGGGGCACAAGTGTCCAATTGTATCAACTGTGTGTCCATACCCATTCTGCTGTGGTCCATCCCCAGCACCAGCCTCAGCAGAGTCATTAGGGAACCTGCTGCTTAAATTATGTATAGATAAACTCATCATATGGATAAGTATTTCTTACCCTTTTGCACCAGAACTTTCTCCACAATTTAAAGATGTCATGCTTTCATGATGTTTATGAGCACAATAGAAAATCTATACCAAGGGACTGAACAAACTTGGCAAAGCTGAATCTTACCGATAACTACCTGATGAGCAGAAGCAGCAGACCTGCATGCTGTAACACAGTCAACAGTTAAAGAACTGAGGAAACAGCACACTTTTCATGCAAAGTGTGAGTGTATGGTCTGATTTTGACTTTTACCCTTTGTTACCTGTGTAGAACTTTGTCTTATGGTGGAGGTTGTGCACTCAGGTTCTTTCAGGGTTCAGACCACAATAAAAGCACTGATTCCATTCCACCATTTTTATCATCCTCACAGTAATTAAAATCATTGTTCCTGAAAAAATAAAAATAAATTAATAAAAAGTAAGTCTCACGTCCTCTTAAATCACCACATTTATCTTTCTCTTTCCCTTCGTTAGCTCTTATGGTGTGGCATCAGTTAGTGACTGAAGGGTTTATTCTTTGTCATTGTCTTCATTATCCTTTGCCTTCCAGGCTTGTGCCTCTGTGCATCTTTTTTCTTGTTTTTACTTATCATCCCATTTGCACTGAAAAGATCTCTGGACTGATAATCTTAATAATGTGGATGCTTTCACCTTCTACATATCCCTAACATGGGTCAGTAAAAATCGATAAGGTATTCTGAGATATTTTTGTCACTTATGTTTTTAGTACCACTTTAGCATTTTGTAGTTCTTAGATAGGAATTGCTTTTTATATATTTATTTATTTATTTATTTTTCCAATTCTTACGTTTCTTCTCCAACATTATTTCTCTTTACTGCCCTGGATATTTAAGAGAAGGTTGGTTTTTTTTGTTTGTTTGTTTGTTTTTGTTTGTTTGTTTGTTTTTAAATTTCCTACTGCATATCCCTGGCTGGTCTAGAGACAAATTCCTGATGGGCATTAGGATGCATGAAGTACACATCCCCTTCAGGAAGGCTGGACGGTTGTCTAACTTTTAGCACAAGAGAGACTTGAAATCAAATCAGGAAAATGCAGATATATTGTAGAGGCATACGAAAACTATTCTGAAAAAGACAGTGAAACACACGATCATGGGCCTCCTTGATAACACTTTAGAGGGTTGTTACACTAATCTCCCTCTCATTAGTTCATTCTCCGTGATTTGACACTTACAACTGAAGGCCTTACATCAAACAGGGTAAGGCAATGGTGGTGTCCTGCCATGTGCAGTTATTTCCCTCTGTATGGAGTGATTAGAAAATGTTAATGAGTATCTCATGAGGATCCCCTAGAGAGCTTCACTGCTGTGTGTCATACGAGCAGCAGCAAAGGATGGCTGGAAATATGGCCTGGAAATGTGTATAAGACTGATCACTCCTTGCTTCCAGTTTAACCTATAATCAAAGTGCAGAAAACTGCCAACTTCTCATTTTTCTGCAGAAAGAGGAATCAGCATAAGTCTGGTTAAAAGCGAAAACAAGAACTATTCAGTCTTCTCCTTCTTGTGGCAGTAAAGGGAATTCTGATGCTAATCCGTTCAATTTTGTGTATATTAGTAAAAAAAGCCAAATCTCAAGACTTGTAACCTGAGAGGTATGAAAAAATGAGCTTGATGGACAGCTAGTTAAGATGAGAGCAGAGTGTGATCAGTGGGCAAAGGAAGAAAACAGACAGGAGCAACTGAGGTTAATTGTACTGAGTTTAGACATCAAATTTGAGTCCTAAGTGAAGTACTTCCCAGTCTTGATTCATGAATTATTTTTCTCCACTGTATTAAAAGCCTAGCTATCTGCCTAAAATAAGACTATCCACTTCCTTCATGCTATTCTGTCTCTGAGGTCAGAATAAGTAGCAACTGAAATAACCATAAAGCTTTTGTTCTATCATATATATGCATAAGGTGAAATTGCCCATTCTATTCTGATGGACTCTACAGACATGAGTATATTTGTATGCCTGCAAAGCAGATTTCTTTGAAGTACTTCATACTCACAGCTAATAAAGATGTTTCACATCTCTCTGCATAAATCTAGACATTTATGTTGAGTAGTATGCGCTCACCGCAAAACGCTAAGCACAATGTTTATTTCAACATAATTTAAAAACAAATTCTCTTCATACGCCTTTAAAGAAAAGTTAATATTTATTTGTTTAAGGAATGTATGAAATGGGCAACATTTTGTGACTCTGACTTGTACAACAACAACAACAACAAAACTCTATAGAATCTATAAATTTCTTTGTGAATCTCCAGAAAGTAACAATAAGCAACAAATAGCCTAAATTTGCCAGGCACAAAGCCTGCCAAGCCAACAAATTTCTTTCTGAAAAATGGTTTGTGGACCAAGTAGAAAACAGAAGAATCATATTTTGACTTTGGTAAGACTTAAGAGGCAATTCAGGAGGTATTTTTTCCCCAAGGATCCTGAGAAATCTGGTCTAGATGAAACTATTACAGAGAAGGTAAAAAACTATTAGAAGATTGTACTCAGGGATTATCTATCAATGGTTTGTATTCAAAACAGGAGGAAAAGACTGGGTTCTGTCTGCATTTTGGAACTAATACTTTTATTAATGACATAGATGATGGAATAGAAAGTACACTTATTAAATCTGCAGGTGATAACAGCTTTCAAGAAGCTGAAGATCAGGACTGGAATTCAAAATGATCCTGACACATCAGAGAGATAGCTGGGGGAAGAAAAAAGAAAAGGTCAAAAATTCTTAAAGACTCATGCGAAGTATAACATTTGATAGACAGAATCAGTTGTAAAAGAAAAATCAGTCTGGGGAACTGCTGCTTGAGAAGTCATTATGTAGAAAATGATTTAGAAGTTATAGTGAATCATGAATGAGCACTGTTGACAGTTCATTTTGTTTGAAATCCCCCTCACTCAACCTAAATGTAAAAATAATAGTTTAACTTTCAAAACCATATGCCATTGTCCTTCCAATTTATGCAGCACTGTGAAGGCCTCTACTAGAACATCTAAGAAAGGTATGGATCAAGGTCAGAGGAGTGAAAATTTCACAAGAATTAAAATGATCATGTATCTGAAAAACATATTTTAGAAAAAACTTGGATTGCCCACCTAAAAGAAGCAAAAAGTGAAAGCATATCTGGTAACAACCTTCAACTTCTTAACATGCTACTGCAAAGGGGAAAGGCATAGCCATGGAAGACAGGAAAAGAAATCACCATCTAAATTTTGGAAGGAAATAATTGAGATGATTAGATTTTAGGACAAGGTTTTTAGAAGCAAGCATAGTGCAACAGTGGTTTCTCAGAGTCATAGAAATATTCATTTAAAGTGATGTCTGGAGGTCATTTAGTCTAGCACTGGTCTGTGGCCACCATTCACTTTTCGGGAGCAGATTTGGAATCTCTCAAAAATAAGGAGACTGGAAATATATCAGTATCACTTTTAGTCAAAGAATGGACTTCTTACTAATTCAATTAGATGTAAAATTGTAATAAATAAGTAACTTAACAGTGGAACATCTGAGAACATCCGAGTTTTGTTATGTGAGCTTTTAAAAGGGAGCATGAAGCTCACAATGATGAAGTCTCTGACATGCCCAGGTGTTGTTGCTTCAGTGAGTGCTTTGGGGGACCATACCTCTATAACATGTCACCATCATCCCAGAGCACACAAGCTCCATGGAGTCTATATGAGCTACATATGAGAGCTAGGGCTGGGTCTTGGTAGTGGTATATGTCTATCCCTAGTACTTACTGAAAGGCTGCTCGGCCTTCTCTCATCAAGAACCATCTGGAAACAAGAAGCTCAAAGCACCTTCTGACCAGGAACAGTTAACAGAGTTTGTTAGAAGCTGCTGCTTGAGCTTACCAGAAGTCAAGGTCTCCTGCAGCTATCCTTTCTCAGCAGCAGCAGACATCCTCAAAGTGTACCCTTCTCACTGTGTCAGAAGCTCCCAGAAGATCTCAAAGAGAAATGTAGGAACTGATGTGCAATTTGCTGTCTCAGTTGGCTGCTTCTGTAAACTGCTTCGAAAGGAAGATATTGCATTTCTGTAAATGTAAATTTTGAGAACCCACTTTTAAGGGAACTTTCTGTAGGATTTAAAGGAGAAGTTAAATTTGTATTTTGGGGGTTTGATGCTGCTTTTTTTCTTAATTTGCAAGTTGTGGTAACTCAGCACCTCTTGAAGGTCAGGGTATCTGCTCACACTCAAGTGTCTTGTGAGATCAGCAATAGTTGCATGATTTGAAGCAAAGTCAGAATCAGTTGCTTCAGTGCTAAAAATAAAAGGAAAAAAAATGAAAAGAAAGAAAGAAAGCTGCCTGAGCAAGGGTAGTTTTAACAACTAGCCAACTTTAATGTTGTAAACCACTACCTCAGACCTCACTTGTTAAAACATCTATGTATAAAGCCACTGCCTGCTCAGGATATCATTGCTATGAAGGGCAATCACCCTGGGACACTTTGGATCACAGCAAAAAAAAGTAGTAAATATTCTGTTTTATCCTGGAATAGTTTTCTCATGCAATAATGTCATTGGAGGAGGAAATTAGGTCTCCAGGGGGTCCTAATCACTAGTCTACAGACTTATGCTCCTACTTGTGCTCTGTCTGGTTTCATGAATCTCAAATTATTTAGCTATCTAGTAGATTGCTTTCCTCAGGAGGGAGTAATGAATGGCAATATGCACAATTTCTCTCATTCCCTCACTCTGTGCTATATCTAGATGGTTAAAGAGTTCACTAGAAAAGTGAGAGATGCAGGATTGAACCTCTTCAGGTAGAGGTGGGTCTGCAGTCTCCCATGTCATGTGAGGGCACAGTTACTCAACAGTTACAGAGAAAATGTCAGGGGAAAAAAATGAAATTGCTGATGTCTAAATTGCTTGCATTAATATAAGACTTTCTCTGGGAATGCTTAACAGCTCAGTCTCCTACAGGAAAGACCCTAATGAAGGAAGAAGGAGCTGGACAAGTTTTAAGCAAGTTTTACAGCACTGAAATATATACTGATATTGGTATTTACTGATATTGAAGCTGATATCCTGGATGTAGCTGGGAATCATTCAAGTAGATAAGCCAATAAATTAAGGTACCAGTGGCATTTAGGTGCCTCCAGACCTTGAGTAAAATCCCCTGTGGCAAAGTTTGGCCACACACCATGTGAAAAATAACCTCCTGTTTGCTTGTCTCTTGTTTGGTGACGTTCAGGTTATGTTCTGGATAGTGATGCAGTACCATTTCCTATCCACTTTCATCTTCAAATGGCTTACCCCTCACCATGAAGACCTCTGATCCTCCTCACAGTACATTTCTGTCTGTCAACAAAGCTAGACAAAGCTTTGTGTGTGAGTACTGCAAGCTTTAGACATATAGACTCAGTTTCATCTCATTTAAATTTTGCTACCCAGCAGACCCAAATTAATAAATTTATTGACACTTCCTCTGTAGTATGTGGATATCCTCTGGATGTATGTGTTGGGCTCCAACATGCAGCATTACTGTCTGTCAATCATACAGTGCTCAGAGTCTCAAGGAGTTTTTAAGGTTGTCATAGATGATTGCTGTTTTTTTACAGTATTGAGAATGATTGTAAAATAACAATGATGTGACACTGTGACTGATGAATTTGAAAGGACAACTAATTAGTCTACTAATTAAATTCACAACATCCTGCTATTTTTGTGTACATGGTTTAACTTGGCTCAAAACCATTGCTATTGATTTTGTCCCTGGTAACACTCATCTTCATATCTACAATTTTCTACTCCTTTCTAAGGTCAAAGCTAGGAATGAAGTTCTACAAACCATTCCTCCAGAGATAGGAGCTTATTCTAATGTGTAATTTTTAATTTTCAGGTAGAGTTGGTGATTTTACTGTTATTGCAACTTGCAGACACATACACAAACATATACAAACAATAGCAAGAATACACAGTTTGGATTACTATTAATTAAGAACAATGATTATAACCCTTGATCAGCTGAACTGGGAAAACTATTGTTTCAGAAGCCACTATAAGTGTTTAAATAGAATAGTTTAGTTATTACCCTGCAAAGAAAGTCCACTAAATACTAACTGAGCCTATCCCACTAGCCAAAAGATTCTCTTCTGGTGCCCTTCATACTTTCAAGGCACCTTTCAGGGACTGTAAGCCAAAATTTAAGTCCTAAGTTACATGTGACAGCACTGGTTTTGCTTGTTAATAGACCTTTTTTTTTTTAACTTTGCATGCTAGAAAGGTGAACTTGCTGCCTCAGGGCCCACACGCACAATCCTTTTGTTATACAGTCTTGCTTATCAGATATTATCTCTATTCCATCTCTATCTTCTAATGAGCATTAGACTTTTTAAGAATTATTGAGGAGAAAAAAAAAGCACTTTTGAAAAATGACAGTCAATTTTCTTTGGGTGAACAGAGAGAGCCACATAAGTTTGGCTGTGTAATGCTTTTAGGAATTGATCCTGAAAGCAAATGAAACATAGAAAAAAAAGAAAAGGTAGCACAGACTTAACCTCAACTATTTGAACAGGCAATGCTAAGGAAATCAAAGCTAATATTTTCACAGCAATGATAGTTATGCTCCATTACACATTGTGACAACACAAAAATTGACAGTATAGTAGTTTTGACAAACTAAAACTAAAATCAGTTTTACCATATTGTATCAGTTAGTTATATCCCTTTTTGGGAGGAGAGGAAGAAAACAGTTTGGCATTTGAGCTTTTCTGATATGGATGAATCTGAACAACTTTAATGTTAGGGTCATATTTCATATGAAAAGGGAAGACTCTACCCTTGCTCTGCAGAGTCCCAGCAGCTAAAGTAGTGGGGACTGGTCCAAGATCCAGATTTTGAACCACTGGTAAAGCACATAAAGAAGAAGATAAATACCAGCCCATTCATCTGAAGTTTGCCAACTAACACTTTCCACCTTATTGTGGAAACCTCAAGCATTTAAAAGAAAATGTGTTTGAATGCAAGAGATGTTGTCAGTGAACAAAGATAAAATGGGGCAAATGTTCCTTTAGGAGATGTGAGTCTGGCTCAGAACTGAAGTCTAGACAATAGCTACATCACTGGCATTTTAGAAGTAGTGTTTTACAGCCTTAGCTGGCATAAAAAAATCATGCACAAAGGAGCTAGGGTGATTTGCACCTGCAGAAAACCTGGCCAGCTTTAAAGATTTGTTTATGAATGTGAAAAGAAAGTAACAAAAAACAAGTATCATATTTTATTTTATTTTATTTTATTTTATTTTATTTTATTTTATTTTATTTTATTTTATTTTATTTTATTTTATTTTATATTTCATTTCTTTTCATTTTATTTCATTTTAATCTGTCAAAAGACAAAAAAGAAAAGTGAGTGCAGACTGTTGTGGCTGACACGAAGCCTGGCAGAGCAAACAATTATGAACAAGCTGCATAAGCAAATTAAAATGGAAAGGAAATGCCACAGACTCCTACTGTGATGCATTCTTTGGAGAATCAACTTGCATTGGATTAACACAAATGCACCTTGATCCATCATCATGCTCTCCAGTTCAGCGAGCGCAAACTGATACTTTACAATGGAGGCAGTCTGCAGTAAGTGCTGTAATTTGTGACTGCGTGACAGCAAATGAAACTCTGCAAGAGGGCCAAGCTATGTGAAGCAAAACAATAATAGCTTGGTGAGCATATTAGGCAACCCTGGAGGGGAGGAGATGAAAGATTCAGGTAATCAGGAGAATGTATGTATTTTAGGCGTTAGGTAACCCTATTCTCAAGGCATTACAAGCAATGAGAACAACTGAAAAGTGCATCTGGGCCTGGTAGAAACATCTTCACCCCTGGTAAACACATTTCCCAATAATACTTTGTTGAGAAAAAAAAAGAAAAGGAATATTACTTTAGCCTGAAGATTCTTTTTAAATGGCATCTGGCTTGAAGAAGATTGTATTAAGATCTTTGCGGACTTCTGTCTAGTTTTTATGATTTATGGATTCAGTTTCATCAGGTTTAGGATATGGAATATATTGATGCTATATACTATGAGAATTTATGTTGCATAGCTAAACAACATGTCAGTATATCTTTTCTCAGTAATCTCTGATAATACTCAAATGAGCTTTTTATTTTAAACATCTGGACAACCGTATGGTTCGTGAGAATTAAGGTGCTAAGTGAAGAAAACAGCACAGCCATAAAACCTTTCAAATAAACAAAGCTTTCTTTGGAACATTAACTTCTTTACGAAGAAATCTTCTCTGTTTCTAAAAATGTACTTAGTACTTTATGTCTTAATCTCAAGGTAACACTTTTCTCTTACAAATAATCTCAAGGCATTTAGTGGTATCATTACTGTAAAAAACTGAGATATTTGCATAAAAAGCTTTTTTCCTAGCTTTTGTCTTTGCTTCATGCTAAAAGCAGGAAAACTCTGTTCAGCAGGGTGTTCTCTTCAATTCAGTAATAACACTGTCAGCATTGTCATAAAAATGGCTAAAGGTGTAATTTAGGGAAACTTGTCTGCATACTAATAATTGATTTTCTGTTTGTTGACATTGAGATCTGAAAGAGAGGGAAAGAATGTGAAGTATTCAGTTCCTTGGTGGAATCTGTGTGTGTGCATACATCCATATATATGTCTGTGAATACCCACATGTGTATACCTCAAAATCATATGTAAAGTGACATTCCCATGTGTAAATAATACAAAAGGCTGAATTTCACTATTTACAAGAAATAAGTAAAAATCCTTACATATCACATTCCTTCTAAAGTGCCTTGAAGAGTTCCCAATACATATCCCTCTTTTTCTTTTCTATTTCTTTTGCACTGATAGATATATATACACCTTAGCATCTCTCTCTCTATATATCAAAATCATATATAGTTATATTTATGAGACAACATCCTTCCGTAAGGGAGGAAAATCAAAAGAAACAAAAGTTGATATTCCAGTAGCCTTCCTCCTCTTGCACTGTGCCTTTCTTCATGAATGATTCTATTTCCATCACAAAGGAAGGCTATTTGACTGAATTAGTTCCACTTTGACTGCAGCTTGGCTATTTGTGTACCGACTCATTCCCAAGCACTTAAGTCCTACTGAATGCAGTGGACCAGGGCAGATTAGAGCTCGCTTGGATAGCTATGGTTTGTATGATTAAACCCTGGTGGAAACAGGTTATCAACATCCATATTACATGGTTTGTTGTTGTGGTTTTGACTTCCTTTAGAGACTATTAGTTTATGTGTTTGTCTGGAGAATTTTCCTGCTCAATCATACCTTTAAGCTTAATGCTAACTGTCAGGCTATATACAGGTATATCAATGGTAAAAATTAGATTAGATAAACATAAAGCACTTATACAAATACCCAGTGTTTGGAGCTCTTAACCTCACAGGATTTTCAAAGATATCTTCTTAATATATTATTATTATTATTATTAAACTTTAAAGGAGGAATCAATTTTGGAAGTCTTAAGACCTGCATTATTCAGGATGAAACCATACAGTCTTGGCAAGACAGACCTGGTATGATTCACTGGTGTGATTCAGAAAAGCAGCGATTTTCACTGAATTTGTCAGTATTGAGCTGTGGTTTAGAGGGCTTAGACACTATACAGTGGAAAATCTTAGTTTTTCTATGAGCAATTGAACTGGTCTGCTTGTATGAGGCCTGGAGAATACTGCTGAAACCTTTGGTACAGTCTCCTGCTACTAACTGTAGGTACTTTTGTGAAGAAACTGGTGAGAATCTAGTGGAGAGCAACGGGGATGGTTGGGTCCTAGAGCACAAGACATATGAAGAGAGGCTAAAGTAGTGGGATTATTCAGCCCGGAGGGGAGAAAAGTAATGGAGGGGAGTTAATGACTTTTAAAAAGGCTTTAAAAAGAGTACAGATGATAGAGATTTTTTTCCCAGAGATATGCAGTGGGAGAACTACAGGCAAGCTACAATAAAGGAAATTCTGGTGGGAAATGATGAAACTCTTTGCCCCTAAGCAAAGGGGAGATTCATACAAATGGATTGCCCACTGTAGTTGTGAAATTTTCATCTCTGGAGCTTTTCAGAAATGGACAAAACAAGGTCCTATCCACTGTGACCCCTGTTTGAAGTCAGCCTTGCTTTGAGAGAGAAACTAGAAACTTCCAGACATTTCTTCCAATCTACATTTTAGATTTAGATTTTAAGATTCTTCTTAACTGAAGAACATAAGTGTCTAGTCAACCCAGGTGTGAGAGAATTGCTTGAGAAAGGAGAACTTAGGGAAAAACTAAGGCCTAACAGAAGTCATGGTATTACAGAAGCTTGCTTGAGGTGAGAGACAGTTACCACTTCCAAGACGGTTGATATGTGCAAAATCTACTTCTCCATGATTCCCTTGGCAACACAATCTGCCCTCCTAGCACACTTTATTAAGAGTAAATGAAGAGTGGAGCAGAACAGAGACACCATGGCCAAAGTTTGCTGGCTTCCCTGTGAAGGGGATAATCTGATGGTGCTGTGCAGGCAATGAGTAAATGGAGGGTGAAGTGGAGTGAAGACACCACAACCAAACTCTGTTGTACTCCCTGCAGAGGCGGTAGCCTGGTGGTACCATGCAGCTGATAAGCCACATAGTCTGGTGCTGGGCCAACAACGGTGGCAGATCAGTCCCTTCTAATGGACTTTGCTCAAATTTCTCCTCATTCTAATCTCATTATAATACCAATACACAGCCCCATCCCCGAAGTTGCCCATTCCAAGGAATGACCACTCCTCACTGAGCATACTCTCTAGATTTTCGATTAACTTGGGAGACTTTTTTTTAAATCAATGAATAACGAAAGTAAGTAGGAGTCACTCAAGTGCCACCTAAATGTAAAAGAAAATATATAAAAGGTGAACTAAGGAGGGATATAGTAGGAAGGAAGAACGAGGTGGTAAGAACTAGGTGATAAGGGTGATGTGGTAAGAACTAGAAGGAAGGAAGAATGGGGTGGTGAGAATGGAGGAAGTGGAACTAAGGATGAAGGAAGAGGAGAGAGGGAGGACTCTATCGTAACTTCTGGATCAGACGACAGGCTGAATCCATTTCCTCCCCTCAGGTCAGGACATCGCCTGAGGAGACTTCTCAAGACTGAGAACCTTCTCCCATCTTCTGGGTGAGTGATGATTGTGCATTTGTACACTAGGCACTAGCTGAGAAGCCCACCATTGTAGTAGAGAATTTCCCATACTGACATCCAAAACCTGTTTTCTAAATGTTACATTTGATTAAATTGTGCTATTTGTGAACTCAGTTTGCTGTTTGGAAGGCGATTGGACCTACAGTTAACAAACTGTTTGTAAATCTGGTACTGCCAGAGTTAAACTTAGAGTTGATCACACTATTTGGGAACTCGATTTGCTCCTAGGAAGGCGATAGGACCTACAGGTGACAGACTGTGAGTGAACCGATACTGTCAGGGCTAGCACAGTATTTGGTCTCCCTTATAATTATAAGAAATGAGTCCAGCCGCCTCCAGTGCGTCTAATCTTTGAGGATCAGCTGGAACACAAAGGGATTCATCTCTTACCAAACTTGGCCACAACACCAGGCTCCATTTACATGGAAGAATTAGTCACAAGAGCCAAAGTCAGCTCATCAAGATGCCTCCAGTTTCCATAACTGGATACTCTAATCAGGCAGCAGGAGATGTCAGTCTGGTGGCCTGGACAAGTAGCCATTGTTAAGGCTTGGAGGATCAGATCCACAGGCAAAGTCTTGAAGGGAGGAAGGTATGTTTTGAGGCATCTACCTTGCTTAACTTCTGCTCAGTGTTTTTCCCTGTCTACAGAGTGGAAAGAAATGAGTCTGACAAGATGGAAAAAGGGAAAGAAAAGCAGCCAGACTCACAGTGCACTGTTCTGACATGCAGTCTGTGACCCAATTTGAGCTTTGCTAGTAATGAAGTAAATGCAAAATAGCATTAGCAAAACAGCCCAAACCAAATCCCGTAGGCATTTTTTTTTCTGAAGTTCCCACTCCATGTTTGCATCTCCAAATGTAAGAATATTTGTGAAGAAATTAAAAAACTTTCTAATGTGTATGCAGTGATCAACACTAAGTTGTTATTATTCTAGGTATTTATTTACTAGTGAAAAGAGGAAGAAAATTAACAACCATCTGGATCACTCTACATTTATATATAAAATATATATTTTTAACTGAAGGGACAGAAATAGTCCCTGTAACTTTTAATTTTACATCACTCCTTACAGCAATCCAGTTTTACAATCTGGAGATATTTCTTTCTTTATGAAAGTCTGGTCTTGCAAACCTAGGAAGTAAGAGTTAAGTATTTGTTAGATGATACAAAAAAAATACAGGAGACTACATGTCTATGAGTTCTGTCCTTTTGCTTCCCCCTAGGAAGTGGTTAAGACCTTAACAAGCAGACAAAATCTGGAGGCTTTTTCCTCCATTTTCTGGCATACACTAAGGTGCTCCCCTCCTTACATGCGAGCTCATTTCCTCTTTCACTTCAAGGAGGCATTCAACAAACTAAACCGATTGCCTTTACTGTTTTTACTTCATCAGCTGACCAACCACCTGTGTTACAATAGAGGAGAAAGCACCAGTTTGCTTCTCTGGAAATTGCACTGGAGGCAATGGGCATGAACCAAAGAAGCTGTTTCATTACCAAATGAATGTTACATAGGCATGGACACACAACAGGCTACAGTAGGAATTTTCAGCATTGATTTTCAAACCTCACACATGTGAGTAACCACAAGTGACTTTTAACGGACAAATGAAAGGTAAAATGCAAGACTGATAGTAGGCTTAAAGTCACATCTCTTATTAACAATAAAAATATAAAAAAGTAAAAGAAGAGAAGAGAAAAGAAAAATCTACCTACAGATAAAGAAAATTAATATTTTATAACAGTAATCTGAATGGGATCTAAATTAGGTAAAATGATATAAAATGACCAGGCTTTTTAGCTTGATTGAATAACAAATTATCATCCCTTTTAAAATTCCATATGAAGAAGCAGTATCACAGACAAGGAGTACATAGGAGATTATGCAAGACTCTTCACATCCCTTTCTTTTTACCAGTCTTATTTCAGAAGAAAGATTTTGGAAGGATGAAAGATACTTATTTTTAAGTACATCCAGTTTCATAGTCCTCAAGTGGGAAGCCAGCAAACTACTCATTAGTGACAGCTGGAATGGTGATGGATAATTATAGCTATAGCCATAAGGGCAAGTCTGGAAGAGCAGCATCTCCTTGCACAGAGTCACACTCAAAGTGCACAGGTACTGGAATTTTAACTCTGTTTTCCACAGAATTATAAAACAGCTGGAGGGGCACCACTAGTGACTGATCTGCAGTTGGACTTTGTGCCATGGAACAAGACTCTCTGAACTCACCCAGCCAATCCATTTTCAGTTCAGCTCTAATCACTTATCTAGCTCTTTCTGAGCTTGCCTATGAGGGAGTCAGTATCAAAAGCCTTGCTGAAGTCCAGGTGAACATCCATTCTTCTTCCCTCATTTACCAGGCCAGTTATCTCATCATAGTATAATATTAGGTTGGTTAAACATGATTTCCCCTTTGTAAATCCAAGCTGAATACTTCTAATCACCTTTCTATCCTTCACATGTCTGGTAATGGTATCTAGGTTTAGTTCCTCCATCAGTTCTTCCAGTATCTCTCTGGATCCTCCTCCTTTCTTTTCTTAAAAAAAGGGTGACATTTGCTTTCTTCCAGTCTTTGGGAGCCTGTCCTGATCACTATGACCTTTCAAAGATAAGCAAGAGTGGCTTTGCAATGACATTGACCAGTTCCCTCAGTACTCACAGGCGCATCTCACCAGGGCTCATGGATCTGTGTATAACCAGTTCCTTGACCAGATCCTCCTTCACTGAGGGTGAGTCTTCATTGCTCCAGATTGCATTCTGGTCTCAAGGACTGTGATTCCTGTAGGTCCACTCTACAAGCAAAGACTGAGGCATTTGTTATCTTGACCTTTTCGTGTCTTTTTTCACCAGGGCCTCATTCCCATTCAGCAGTAGAAGCACTTTTTCATAGCCTTCCTTTGCTGCTTCTGTATTTTTAGAAGTCTTTTACTTTAATGTCAATGTCCCTTGCTATTTTCAACTCCAGGTGGGTATTAGATCTCCCTAACCATATTCCTGCATGCTTAGTCAGTGTCTGTATACTCTTCCTGTTCACCTATCCTTGCTTCCACCTCTGGTACACTTCCTGTTTATGTTTCATTCAGGAGCCCCTTGTTCATCTATGCAGGCCTCCAGCCACTTTTGTTTTCTTGCTTGTTGGAATGGGACTTTCTCGAGCTTGGAAGAGGCAATCCTTCAATAATAAGCAGCATTCTTGGACCACTTTTCTCTCCAAGTTGGCATTGTATGAGATTCTTCCAAGGAGGTCCATCAACAGGCCAAAGTCTTCTCTAGAGTAGCAAAAAGTAATGTTAACAGTGAAACCAGAAAGTTGAGAGGAGAAAAAGGGAACTTCAAACTTAGAATATTTGAATGGACAGCTTCAAAGGCAGTGCCTGTAAGTAATTTTGACAAGAAGATATCTGATGAGCCACCACTGCATTGGGTTGGAGTGAACTGGGAATGATTTTGTGACTTCTAGCACATCTGAGTGATCTTTTCTAACACTATCCAGCTGATGACTACTTGTTGACTGTGGCCTGTGAAAGCTGTCAGACCACAACTGTTTGAGACGGAAGAACTGAGGAGAAACGATCCCAAACACCCAGCTTTAGTACCTTGCAAACCTCTGTAAATGGGCATGTGCTGTTAAATTATGACAACTATCATTGGCCTTGTCAAGATTTTTCTCCTTTACTTTTGCTGTATTTTGTGTTGAAGATGAAAAATGAAAACAACATCTAGAGAAAAACCAAAAATCTTTTTTTTTGGGTGGGGAGGATTTTTGTTGTTGTTGTTGTTTTTCCTAAGGGGGTATTTTGATAAGGATTTCAGTGTGAAAGTCATAATGTTTGTTGAAGTCTAGCACCAAACTGCCTCTATATATCAAGGTAGCATCTTCCGTGGTACAAATCTAATTTGACAGGATGGACGCACCCTTTCCATTTGGAGCTTGGATTTTATTTATAATAGCATGGGAACAGAAGCAGTATGCCAAGAAGTTCTGGTTTAACAAACAAAAAGGAAAAGAAGTAGGTATGAATTGGACAGAAGAAACTTGTTCAGGGTTATCTCTGCTCTATCTCGTCACAATGATTCAACTTTCTTCAGACCAGAGAGGGTAGATGCAATCTTGCTGTTATTTTTATATAAGGGGAAAGAAAGGAGAAAAGAAAAAACATCCCTCCATTTTCCCCTTATATAGGTCTTATATTCTACAAAATTAGCTTATTTTGACTTTAAACTGCTCCAGTTCTCACTGTTTTTGTCCATTTAAATATGTAATATAAATTTTTTAAAAAGTATCCAGGAGTACTCCCATCAAAGCATGGGTTCTTATAATTCTGGAAGATTGAGGCCTGGATTGGAAGTCTGATGTTTCAAGTGCTTTGATTGGGTGTATATCCAATTGCCTCCTCATTCTGAGATGCCACATAAAGTAAGCCGATCTCTTTGGAGAGGGCTTGGAAAAATCTGATTTTTGCAGGTCACTCTAACGAGCTCTTGAGAACATGATATGTAGACAGTTTCCCTGGTGTCCTTGGCCCAGGTTTTTCTCTCCCATTCCCATGCTGCTGTTGTATGCCTATTGATCACCCTCCATCCCAAGGCATTAAATGGATAAATGAAAAGTGATTCCTTCCCAAAGAGAATTGACAACTGCCATGGGAATTCTCAGGGGGAAATAAATCAATAAAGAAAGAAAATAAAGAAAAAGGAAAGTCTGTATAATGGGACAACATTTTGCTTTATTTCAAGAGAAGTAAAAAAATGCTGCTGCCTTCAGGTCCTTCCTACGACACAAAACATCATGCTTTGTCTATCTTGTTATAACACAATGAGCGACATGATTAATACAAAGTGACTGGACTAAGGCAAACCAACGTGACAGAGCAAGTGCAGTTGTGTTGAAGTCTCCAGACTTGCTCCTGGGATTGTCATGCAGCTATGCTGTAAACAGGCTATTTGCTCCTTTGTGCTCCTTGACCTATAATGTTCTTTTCACTGCTAGACGGGGAAGAGAGGTCTGGGGTGGGGCAGGAGTGCAATATTTGCCTACTTATTGAGATTGTATTGCATATGATTCAGACCTGTTCTAATTCTGTCTCAAAACATTCTCCAAATAACATCATGACTCAGGAAACACAATAAATGGTAGGAATAATGTACACCTTCAGCATGTGCATGAGAACACATTATTTTATGTCCACTACATTAGCTTACACTGGTCCTTGTATTGCACCGCATTATTCATGGTACAAGTTAATAACATTTTTTAAAATAGTGCCTTCTTTCTTACCACACAAGATAATGCAATTCTGAACTCGTTTAGACAAAGTTACTGCTTTTTTCCCTAGTACGTATTTTGTGGAAGAGTAAATAATAGTAATTAATAAAAACACAGCAGTGTTCAGCAGAGTCAATTCTTGTTTTCTTTTCTTATTAGTAAAATAAAATGACACAATTCTGCTGAGCACAGAGCACTGAAGTAACAGGATGTTACCTTCATGTTCCCAAAATAATGTTGTTCTTAGCTGATCATTTCTTGAGGCAGACAGTGAGAATGAAGCCTTTGCTTTTCTAAGTACAACCCAGAATTAGCTATTCTATGATATAATGGATAAAGTGCAAAAATTTGCTGATATTTAGAGAAACAGAAACAGTGTCCCAGCACCTAGGATGTCCAGACTTCTGCAACAGTGTCAATGGGTCTGTTAATTTTCAAAGAAGCATAACAATCAGGACATCTCTGTTTTCATTGCTCCTGCATTGGAGACAGGCTTGATCAGCAATTCCTGCATCCTTCCAGTAGACTGTGCCTTGAAAGAGAGGATAGGCCTCTTTTGTTTGCCATGGTGAAGAGCAATGTAGGTAGGTGCCTAAAGAAGATGCCCAAAGAAAAAGGCAGGCACCAAATAACACCTTGGAAAGGAGAATACGTTGCAATTCCAAAACCTCATTGTCAATTAGATTATCCTATGACCTGATGGGAGACAAGGAGAAGGGAAGGGGGAATTATAAGTGGAGAAAGCTATCCCACAGGATTATCAGAGAAGAATAGGATTTATTTTCTTTGACTTGCTATGTAATTATCCCTTCATTGGTTGCCAGTATTACACACCCATGAAACATTGTTGAAATGAGATTCTCCACCACTGAAATCAAACAACTTGTTCTGATAACAATTAGGTGTATACATTGCCCATTAACAACACTAAGTCATTTTAATTTCTGAGGAATAGAGAAGACAATATGATCAGTTTTGCTCGTAAATAGGCCCTCCCCACAGCTGGGAAAGTTCCTTTCATGTATTTAATATTAAGAGATATACTATCCCAGAGCCTTTATCTCTAATGCAGAGATGTCTATGATCCCTTGGGTTAAGAAATAGCTAACAGCAATAGTATCTCAAACTCTATTGATAAGTAGGTGTCTAGGGATGGGAGAGAGATGCATCTGTCCTATGGAGCACAGATGCATAAGGCATAAATTTCAATTAAATATATTATTATTGTTATTGCTATTGTTATTAATAGTGTCACACAATATTATAACTAGGAAAACATCTGAAATATTTGAAAATATTGCATCTCAGCACAGATCTCTCTACACACTTCACATTTGTAGCAGTTAATTACTTAGTAGTTAGTGCTGATGTATTATACTTTGGTTTTGTTTATAAGTAAGTGTTTTGTAAGTAGGTAGAATAATTGTTTCATCATTCATTTTCAGTCACAAAAGCCAAAGATGCTTTTTATGTGAACAAATTGACTACAGTCTACTAACATTTAAGTGGTCAAGCTAGGCTTTAAAATGAGAAACATTTAGATGAATGACTAAGAATTTTTCCTTTGACTAATGCTTTTAATGCTTTTCTTTTTTCTTTTTTGTTCAGTCTTCCACTGAGGAAATTAAACAGGTTAATGAATACCTGGAAGCTGTGTTTTGATTCCTAATGGAAGTTCTGTATTGAGAAAAAAAAAAAAAAAAGTAAAAGTCTTCAAAATCTTTACATATTCAGAGACTTCTATTACTGCTTGCAAAAACAATATTAAGGCTAAGGATTTAGAAGAAGAAATATCTTATATGGATGTTCTTTATGATAATGTCTATCAGAATAGGAACTCTCATCAGGAACTGAGAGCATTAGACTTACCTCAGTTGTACTTCCTATATCATACTGGTGCAGACAGATAGGACTTAGCTGGCCAAAAGTAAGATTGCAACTGTGGACTTTAAGAGAACTAACTTTGCCCTCTTCAGGGACCTCTTGGAGGAATCCCCTGGGCAAGAGTCCTAGACAGAGGGGGTCCAGAAGAGTTGGCTACTATTCAAGCACCACTTTCTGCAAGCTCAGGATCAGTGCAAGCTCAGGATCAGTGCATTCCTATAAGAAAGAAGTTGAGCAAGGCAAGCAGGAGACCTGTGTGGATGGGCAAGGATGGGCAATAAGCTTAATGAGGCAAAGAGTATATACAGAATGTGGAAGAAGAGCCAGGCCACATGGAAAGAATATGGGAACATTGTCAGAGATTACAGGGATGCAACAAGGAAGGCCAAGGCCCATTTGGAATTAGAATTAGCGAGAGATGTCATGGGTAACAGAAAGGTCTTCTACAAATACATCATCAGCAAGAGGAAGACTAGGGAAAGCGTTAATCCACTGCTAAATGGAGAGAGTGCCTTGGTGGCGGAGGATACAAAGACAGAATTACTAAATACTTTTTTGCCTCAGTCTTTACTACTAAGGTCAGTCCCCATGTACTGAGCCTGGAGATAAAAGAGAGAACCAGGAGAGAGGAGGACTTTCCGCTGGTCGAGGAGGATTGGATTAGGCAATTTAGGAAAACTGGACACCCATAAATCCATGGGCCTGGATGGGATGCACCTAAGAATGCTGAGGGAACTGGCAGGGATTATTGCTCAGCTGCTCTTCATCACCTTTGAGAGACCCTGGAGAGCAGGGAGATGCCAGAGGACTGGAAGAAAGCCAGAGTCCCTCCAGTCTTCAAAAAAGGCAAGAAGGAGGATTTGGAAACTACAGGCTGGTCAGCCTCACCTCCGCCCCTGGAGGGGACCTGGAAAGGTGATGGAGCAGCTCATTCTAGAGACCATCCCTAGATATGTCAAGGAAAAGAAGGTGATCAGGAGTAGTCAGCATGGATTCACCAAGGGAAAGTCATGTCTGACGAACCTGATAGCTTTCTACGATGATATGACTGGCTGGATGGATGATAGGAGAAGCCATGGATGTTGTCTACCTTGACTTCAGCAAAGCTTTCAACACAGTTTCCCGTGATATCCTCATAGGAAAGCTCCAAAAGTGTGGATTGGATGAGTGAACAAGGAGGTGGTTTGAGGACTGGCTGGATGGCAGAGCTCGGAGGGTGATGATAAATGGGGCCCAGTCTGGTTGGAGGCCTGTAGCCAGTGGTGCCCTGCAGGGGTCAGTACTGGACCTGGTGCTCCTCAACTTGTTCATCAGTGCCTTGGAGGAGGGCACAGAGTGCACCCTCAGCAAAGTTGCAGATAATACCAAACTGGGAGGAGTGGTCAATGCTCCCGAGGGCTGTGCTGCCATTCAGAGAGACCTAGAAAGGATGGAGAGCTGGGCAGAGAAGAACCTTATGAGGTTCAACAAGAACAAGTGCAGGGTCCCCAGGCACCAGGACAGTTTAGAGTTGACTTGCTGGAAAGCAGCTCTGCAGAAAGAGATTTGGGAATCTTGGTTGACAACAGGTTAACCATGAGTCAGCAATGTGCCCTCGTGGCCAAGAAGGCCCATGGGATCCTGGCTGCATCAGGAGGAGCATTGCCGGCAGGTTGAGGGAGTTGATCCTCCCCCTCTTCTCAGCTCTGGTGAGGCCTCACCTGGAGTATTGGGTGCAGTTCTGGGCTATCCAGGACAAGACGGACATTGAGCTTCTAGAGAGGGTCCAGCGTAGAGTGACAAAGAAGATTAAAGGACTGGAGCATTTGTCGTATGAGGAAAGACTAAGCGAGCTGGGCCTGTTTAGTCTGGAGAAGAGAAAACTGAGAGGGGATCTCGTCAACATGTTCAAGAACCTGAGGGGTGATTGTAAGGAGGATGGGGCCAGGCTCTTCTCTGGGATGGTGGGTGACAGAACAAGGGGTAACGGGTATGAATTGAAACACAGTAAGTTCCACCTCCGTATGAGGAAGAAC
The DNA here is from genome assembly GCA_034781795.1 of Crypturellus tataupa. Classification (NCBI taxonomy): domain Eukaryota; kingdom Metazoa; phylum Chordata; class Aves; order Tinamiformes; family Tinamidae; genus Crypturellus; species Crypturellus tataupa. Next base: position 609,888 of record JAWLRI010000853.1, on the reverse strand, counting down.
TTCTTTCCTGTGAGGGTGACAGAGCCCTGGCACAGGCTGTCCAGAGAGGCTGTGGAGTCCCCTTCTCTCAAGATCTTCAAAACCCACCTGGATGCCACCCTGTGCTACGTGCTCTGGGTGTCCCTGCTGGAGCAGGGGGGTTGGACTAGACGATCTGTAGAGGTCCTTTCCAACCTTAAGCATTCTGTGATTCTGTGTGATTCTGAAATACAGAGCAAGTTCCCCAGGTTGCGAAGGTTCAGGTAACAATATAGCTATAGGGCTAATTAGTGTTCATTCAGAGTTTCAATGTGTCCCTACGGGGTTTGGTAAAGAAAACCTAACTTTTTCACTTCATTAATACTTAATATCAACAGGAGTATTTCTTCCAAATACAAAATTTTCCTGATATTTAACTTATGAAGAATTAAGGTAGAGCTAGAAACTCTATGAACCTATATACATAGGTCAACTGACCTATGCAAGGTCCGTTGATAAATTCATTCTAAGATTATTTTCAGTTGCTCCTAAATTTCCCTCAAATTTCTTAGATATCTTAATATTCTTAGTTTTCATAAAACATCTACAATATCTAGATTGCAGATTTTCCTTCTTAATTTATTTCTTCCTGGGTTAATATGTCTGTGGGTTTTTTTTTTATATCACTCTGTGTTCTTTCCTCTTAGATCTCTAGCTCTCTATATTGAACTTAAAAAGAACAAGTGGTTAGAGACATTATCTCACCTAGCGAAAGGCTGATAACTGATAAATGATGCATTAAACATTAGTATATATCCTTTCAAATGCAAACACATATTGAATTAAATGTTTGTCTTCTGTAAAAGGAGGCATGTACCAGAGAGCTAAAGCTGACTAGTGAGGCTATACACCAGGTACTAGAAATCTGTGGAAAAAAAAAAAAGTGTTTCTGGCCATTTCAGAGAAAAGAATCAGAAACCAACTGTGGAATGGAAACGGAGAGAAAAGAATTATTTCTTAGCCATGCTGAGAAGCGTTTAATGTCCATATTTCTTGTCTTTCATGGATTGATTTACCTTTCATAAGTACCTCTTGTACTCAGAGTACAGAATCATAAAATCACAGAATCATTAAGATTGGAAGGGGCCATCTAGTCCAACCCCCCTGCACATGCAGGGCCACCTAGAACATATGGCACAGGATTACGTCCAAGTGGGTTTTGAAGATCTCCAGAGAAGGAGTTTCCACACCTCTTTTGGCAACCTGTTCCAGTGCTCTGTTACCCTCACTGTCAAGAAATTTTTTCTCAAGTTCCTATGGAACTTTTGGTGCTTCAATTTGGGCCATTTCCTCTTGTCCTGTCACTTGCCACTGAAAAGAGGTTGGCCCCATCCTCCTTGCTTAAATATCCCTTGAGGAGGTGTTTATATACACTGATCAATTCCCTCTCAGCCTTTTCTTCTTCAGGTTGAACAGGCTCAACTCCCTCAGCCTCTCCTCATAGGGTAGATGTTCCAGGCCCCTGATCATCCTCGTGGCCCTGCGCTGGACTCTCTCCAGCAGCTCCACATCCCTCTTGTACTGTGGGGCCCAGAACTGGACACAGTACTTAGATGTAGCTTCACCAGGGCTGAGTAGAGGGGCAGGATCACCTCCCTCGACCTGCTGGAGACGCTCTTCTTAATGCACCCCAATGGGGATTGGCCTTCTTGGCCATGAGGGCACCCTGCTGCCTCATGATCAACTTGTCCACTGTGACACCCAGGTGCTTCTCTGTGTAGCTGCTCTCCAGAAGGTGAGTCCCACCCTGTACTGATGCATGGGGTTATTCCTTCCCAGATGCAGGACCTTGCAGTTGCCCTTGTTGAACTTCATGAGATTTCTCACCCTCCAGTTGTCCAGTCTGCCCATGTCTCTCTGGACAGCAGAATACTCCCTTGAAATCTGTATTTCTTTACTACAGATACCATCTCTGCCTGAAATGTCATTATAAAGGAGATTGCCATCTTGGGGGAAGAGGGACAGGTCTAGACGTCTTGAGCTTCAAGATTTCATGTATTATGTCTAATAAGATCACAGAATTATTGGGATCTAGAGATCTCTAGAAATCATCTAGTCCAACCTCCTGCTCAAACAGAGAATTGTAGAATGAAGAGAGATCACAGAATGGTTCAGGAATCACAGAATGGTTGAGGAAGAAGTAGTTATTAGTATCCTTCCAGCTGAACAGAAATTTAAAGCAGCGATAATCAAGTGTTGGTGTTCAAAATATAACATTTTGAATATCAAGGAAGGACTCAACTGACAGAGCAATTCTTCTTCCTTGGTTTATGATGACAGCTCAGAGAGTGAATGCTGGACCCATGCTCTAAACCCACGTGGCTGTTCTTCTGTGCCAAGCAACATTTGCTATTTATATTGTTTATTGTTTATATTGTGCTGAACTGGCTAGAGGATGAGCCCTCTTGTGGAATCAGTGAGCTCTGAATTGAGTTTATCCATGCCAGAAGAACTATATCTTATGTCCTTCTGTCATTTCTCTTTCCATCACATTATACGGTTTCCATGACAGAGGCAAACTAGACAATAAGTAGCCTTAATTCAATATCAGCTCACACATACATACAATACCCTACCTTGTTCTGCACCCAGCATTTCATGCATTACTTTTTGTATTATTGTAATTTGGCTCTTTCTTTGTCTCTCTTTAAGAACTCAGCAGACTTAACTGTGATTGCAGTGGTAACACTTTCACATTTGATTTAAATTTGCAATTGAAAAAAAAAAACACTCAGAAATGGATGTGGAGTTGTATGAAGAAACATTAATACCTGCTGAACAATTTCCCTAAGTAGAACATAGATTTTTTTTTTTTTTTTTTTTTTTTTACTATAGATGTCAGACAGATAGGAAGAAACATTAATATTAAAATTTCCATGAGGAGGAGAAAAATATACAGAAATGAATATGATCTTTAAACGTATAGATACATATGTATGCTATGCTTACAAATTGGCACAGCGGAAAACTTGCCCCTGTCTTGGTTTGACTGGATTCATGCAGGTAAGATAGATACCTTGGAGAAGTGTTCACTGAGCTCAAGGGCAGAAGGAACCCTTGGCCTCCTGTCAGACAGTTTAGTCTTTTAATGCATTTGTGGTTCAGCACGTTGTTCCTTTAGCAAAGTGTGCAGAGAATAGAACTTGCTCCCTCGTGTTAGTAGCTAATCCAGCAAAACATTGCCAGGAGTGTCCTGCTTAGTTTCTACCCAGATGATTTGGAAGGACCAATAGATAATTATACACTGAAACAATTTGCCCAGAAAAGGGTGGTGGAACCTCATTCCTTGTTTTTTTTTAACACCTGACTGGACATAGTCCTAAGCAAAATGGTTTGAATTCAGTATTGACCCTGTTTGAGCAGGAGATTGTGCAGAAGGTTGAGATGTGCCAAAGTCCTTTACAACCTGACACTAAACCTAAAGGATAGAAAAATCCAAAGCATTTATACAGTCTTCTGATGGCACCACATGATGCTGGTGTGCTGCTTCTTTTCACATTGTACTGCTGAAGTACAATATTAACCTCAATTAACCTCATGAAATTCAACAAGGCCAAATGCATGGTCCTGCACCTGGGGAGAAATAACCCCAAACATCAGTACAGGCTGGGGACTGACCTGCTGGAGAGCAACTCTGAAGAGAAGGACCTGGGCGTCATGGTGGACGACAGGTTGACCATGAGACAGCAGTGTGCCCTTTTGACCAAGAAGGCGAATGGGATCCTGGGGTGCATTAAGAGGAGCATCTCCAGCAGGTCGAGGGAGGTGATCTTACCCCTCTACTCAGCCCTGGTGAGGCCA
>JAWLRI010000853.1:592496-605969 GCA_034781795.1 Crypturellus tataupa | reverse complement strand
ATCAAAAGTTCCACAGGAACTTAAGGAAGAACTTCTTGACAGTGAGGGTGACAGAGCACTGGAATGGGCTGCCCAGACAGGTTGTGGAATCTCCTTCTCTGGAGATCTCCAAGACGCGTTTGGATGCAGTCCTGTACCATGTGCCCTAGGTGGCCCTGCATGTGCAGGGGGTTGGACTAGACGACCTCTAGAGGTCCCTTTCAACCTTAGGCATTCTATGATTCTATGTTTCTATGATTCTATGAATATGTGTTTCTGGTCCTGGTCCTCTTCAGCAGTTGAAACTGCTGGTTGCTCATTCTCCATTCTGGTAGCATCACGACAATTTAGCATGACGAAGCCAAAAGACAGGCCAGACTAAGAAAGCAGCTAGAAGCAGAACTGCCTCGTGCAGTCAATAGCTGTCATACATCTCCAAAACTCCCTTTTTATCTGTTATATTTCATGCTACAGCTGTAATCTTGCTGTTTTATAATCTGTCTGTGTTCAGCATGTTTACATCACTGCCTTTGTCCAGTCAAACTTCTCTTCTTCCTACAAAAAAAAGAAAAAGTTCTTTTTTTCTCCTTTTTCCTGGAAACCTTTTTTCCCTCATCAACATTCAGTGACGATTTCCTTCTCCCCATCAAACCTGAAAAAATACAAAGATTTGTTCTCTTTTGCTATTATGAATCACAAGAGGGATTTTTTTCCCTTGGTGTATGTTTTCCAGTTATGCTTTGCAACTTCTCAAAAACTTTTCCATTACTTAGCCGTCTAGAAATACCTCCACCTTCCACTAGAAATTATATGGAAGTCTGATCAAATTTAAGAAATGTGGATTTAGGTTGCTACCTGCAGGTGTCTACCAGAGAAGTGGCTGTCTAAGAGGCATTTAGAGGCACTTTTGCCTAAACAAATATTTGTAGTACCACTCAGGAACTTCAGTTGCTGTGCATTTGCTGTTTTAGAACAGCTTCTATGTCTTATGCTGGATCTGCTATCCCCATACACATGCCTATGATAGCTAGCAGTATCCATTTAACACCACCTGACTTTAGACAACTCAGTTTTACATCCTGTGTCCTGCAGGAATGGACTTTGGGCTTCTTATGCCCAAACATAGTTGTTAGTGCCATTCGAGCAACCCCCAACAGTCACTCCGAAAGGTCCCAGGTTTCTTATGGATGCAGATCTGCAGATCTGCAACCTTTTATGGTTTACAGTGGACAGGTTTTATATCCACCTTTGGCAGCACTATATGAATGTGACCTCAAAATCATCATCTGTAAGTAAGTGCAGCAGAATTACAGCAGGAAAGAGATGAAAGGGAATTTAACTACTGAACTGGTATATAGAGTGATTGGTGATTTCTGGGGATATGCTAAGAAAATCCAGCTTTAGGGGAACAGAGAGATTTGGGAAGAATTTCAGCTGCTTTACTGATTATTGTTTTTCTATACTACGAATTGCGCATGCTGCCTTTCTAACTGTGTGCAGCAGAATAGTACTCAAGTTTCAGACAGTGGACCCTCCAAAGAATTCCTAGTCTATATTGAAAATTTGACTGTAATTAGGCTAGTGTATGAGTTTCTTTCATGAGTCAGAGCACTTTCTACCTTTACATCCTCTTACTTCTGGTGTCGCCTTTCGCATCGGCGTGACGGCCTAGCTCAGGAAGCGGCTCAGCGACCCCCACAGGGTCGCTCGGACCATCTGCACCCGGACACCAACGAGGCAGGTGGCAAATGGCCATTTATTGATAGATAACACGTGCTTATATATCGAAGGCTTATACGTCACTTCCGTCCGCTTATGTCATTAGGGGGAGGAATTCCATCTTCCCGTACATTGCGATATCTTCCGGTCGCCTGACCCCTATCAAAACTGAAACATACTGCAACATTCTGGTTGATAGATTTCTTTTTTTCCTGAGGAAAACTAAGAGTAAGAAGTTGAATGGTATGGTTAGGAAAGGCTATCTCCAAGAAAGGGTAGTCTAATCACTACTTGTACAAAAATTTTTCTCAGATTTCATTTTGGAATCCTTATCCTTATCCTTATCATAAGGAGACAATTCATTGCATGGAAGAGTGTGGGACCTGCTCTCCAGTTCTGTCTGCCTGTTCATTAGAGTTGCAGTAGCATGGACTTTTTAAGGCGATGTAATAACCTGTTTTCCCACTGTATCTAAATCAAACTGAACAATGGATGAACTGTGATTCACAGACCATACTAATTGCTGACTACATTCCCCTGAAAGTCCATGAGCTAGCCCACAAGAACTACAGCTTGGGAAAGACAGAGAAGTACAACAGTATTCCAGAAATCAGGTAATTCCCTTAATAGCTACAGAATAAACTATGACTGTATTTCAGATGTAGGCAAAGTAGGTATAAAGCAGGTGGATGTGGAAAAGCAGAGTTGATGACTGAAAATTCATGGCAAGTTCTGAGAAAGAAACGAATCAAAGATGGAGCCAAGGATTGGCAATGAGGTGTCAGGGAGTCAGAAGAACATGAAGATTTCATTGACCTTGTTACCTGTGAGAAGGGAGCATGGTAGGATTCACGCAGATACGTCTATGTATACAAGTTGACACACATATGCATGTATATATACATATGCATATGTGTATATATATGTGTGTGTGCATTTGTCAGCCATTTAGAACATATACAAATGTGTAAATAAGAGCCCAGCAGCATAATATTCTAGCCTATATCTTGACCAGGGCTTTCAGAGAAGAGCATTTGAAATTCAAACCCCTCCCTTGAGAGGTTAGAAATAGATTTTACATATCAAAGTAAGCATCCCCCACCAGATTAATACATGACCATTTCTGTCCATTTTCCTCCCTCTATCCTATGTAACTCCCCAGCATTTCAAATCACTTACTAACCTTTTTTCCCTCTTTTTTTTTCTTTTCTTTTTTTTTTTTTTTCCAGGAACTGGTGTTCACCAGTTTGAGTACACAAATGTTCAGTTGTTGAAAGCATATCCTTTTCCTTGTTAACAGATTTAAACACTTGTACTCCTGTTGGTCTTTGTTTGCTCTTGATTCAGCCACAGAAATCTGTGTGTAGCAAGGGCTCAGAGAACACAGCTGTTTACTAGGCAGATAAACTGACACATCATAATTTTGTGCTTTTGGCATCCTCCTTTCATTTAATAGTCCTGGGGATAGTATGGCTTTACAAACAAGCTCTCTAAAGAGCTCAAAGTCCATTTCATTATAGATTTTTTCTTCTGTAGACGTACTGGTGGAATTGGGGAGTGAGGGCAGGGAGGAAATGACAACAACAAAAAAAGAATAATGTAGCAATCACATCACAAAGCTCTTTCCTGTAATATTTGGTAGTTGTTCTTATTTATACAGTGACTGAAATACACTAGACATTTTAGAAGCAAATAGACAACATCCAGCCCCATACATAACCACCCAAACTGAGCCCATAATAAAAGCACATAATTGCACTGCTTGGTTTTGGAAAGTTTAGATGACAGCTGTTTGAATCCTGACTTGTTTACTCTGAACTGCAGTGATGTAAGGGAGAGCAGGATTTGGATCTTTGCTCTTTGGACTGTGAGTTCAGAAATGTGCCAATCCCCTGGCTTTTCCAGTAAATCCTATGGATTTAGCTATTTTAACAGCAAATACAATTGACAAATTGATTTTATTGGAGCTGCCTGGCAAACCTTTTGTACACAAGAAAACAGTTGAAATTCCAGCTGACAATGAAAAGAGAGGTTATTAATCTATGTTTGGGAATATCAACATGCTCTCCAAAAGTAAACCCCTTGTGCACATAGCTTAGAGAATAGGGCTCCTGCACACAACAGCCCACACATTGCATGTTTGCACTAAGCAAGGGAATGGGCTACAATGAAATTGTGATGAAACTGCAGTGAAACAGCCTCACTGCTTGCTCTTCATGACTACAGATGTGTCTGCCCACATTTCAATAAGGGCTGGGTTATTTTCTGTGTGTTCCTCCTTTTTAAGGTTCTCCTTCAAGACCTTTCACTTTTTAAGTAATCTCCAAGTCATATGATTCAGTGATACTTAAGATTTGATCAAATTTAAGAGGCCCAAACAGTTTGGTTGAACAAAGATCTACCATATAAGGGCCTGTATAAATCTTGCATACAACTACCCAGTTAAAAGGGATGTAGGTTTAATGAAAACTAGACGTATATATATATATTATATATATAAAATGTCCATGGTTAAACTTATAACCCGTAAGGACTTACTCTGGTATCATATAATTTCTAGAAAAACTGCCCAGTGCTACAATCTTAAAACAAAAAAAGAAGCAATATATGATGATGTCTGCTAACCAAACTCAAGAAAAGTAATTTTCTTCATTTCAGGAGTCCGAATGCTGATCAGTACCTAACTATAACCACGTGCTCAAGTGGCAAGCACAAATGGTGGCAATTTGCTTTCCCAGACTCCCTTCATGCAATTTTTCACTACCAACAGGGGAGTAAATATTGCCTGTTAGTGCTCGGTGTACTCCATCTTCACTTAGGTACAATCAGGACAAATAATTACTGATGCAGTATGGTAACAGAGCTGTGCTGTGCCTCGCATCATGTAATTGTTTAAATATCTCTGAACAGTAAGAAATCTCTCCAGAAAGCTTCAGAAAATTGTAGTCTCACTGTGAAAACTGAGCACACAATTTTTTGCAATTTTATCAGCTTGTCAGTCTCGACAATAAAAATGAACATTGGCACTCAGTTGTCCTCATTCCTTTAGGGCCATATTCCACTTCTAGATGCCTGAACTCTCCATCCCTCTACACTGAGAGCCATACATGTGATTACTATAGAAATAACAGGAACTAACTGGAAGGCATCTGGCTTTCAGGTCTGAAGAGGCAAAAGGAAGGTGGAGCTTTGGACGGACTGAATCTCAGGGATTTCAGCACATTTTGTGATTCAACTGCTAAGTGATTTTCTAGGATAAAACCTGCATCAATTCAAACCACCAAAATGCCAGACTTGGCAGAGAGAGAGTAACTGATGTCTTAGACAACATCCCAGGGCCAGAAGGAGCAAAACAGTTGTTGGGTTGAGGCCTTTAAGAATCCAAAATTACCCATCCGGGATAAAAAAAGGCAGATAGCAAGGGATTACAGGAGCAAATTCATCTGATGAACAGTGTATGAACATGTCAATCTTCACAGAAGCAGGAGAAAAGCACCTAAAGAATTAAACCATTCCTTTTCCTGAGGCATCTGTATACCCAGGCCGGAGATAGCTATCACAGAATCACAAAAGGATTGAGGTTGGAAAGGACCTTTAGAGATCATCTCATTCAAACCCCCTGATCAGGTAGGGACACCTAAAGTATGTGACACAGAGTCACATCCAGGCAGGTTTTGAAGATCTCCACAACCTCTACAGGCAGCCTATGCCATGAATCAAGGGGCATAAGGGAATAATGATAAGGTAGCCTGATGTCCACCTGCAAGGCACTGAGCACAACACAGGGCTTCTCCCTAGCTCTGCATGGCCCATATGACAACATCACATATAAAACCAGGGCTGCTCATTTCTTCTTTCTTTCTGTAATCTTCTCACCATTAGTTTAGTTTTCTGTCTCCTTCTCAAGAATATACAAGCCTCTGACTAATTCCTTTCTATTCTTCAGTGAATTTCTGCACTTCACTAAAAGCCATAAATAAATAAATTTTACATCAGTGAAGAGTTTTTGGATATAAATTAGCCCCCATGAATTGTTCCTATATATTACTATGGAGAAAATAAAGTAGTGGTTAGGTTTTAAGTCCATCATACTCAAGATAACAACAAATGTTTACATTTAAACATGCAATTTCCTTAATTTGAGTTCAGTTTTGTTGCCAAGACCACATCAAAAGTAACCACAGACATCTGAGACTTTTAGCATCAATTTAGATTGCTTACAAATCTACGAGAACACCCAAATTTTGTGTATCTGTCTTACTATGTAATATGTCTGTATGAAATAAGGTGTGAATCAACTGCCGTCCAATGTGTTCCAAAACTGCATTTTCATCACCAGACTGAAAGATATAGAAATATCCTGTTTCTTGATGATAAGAAGTAGTAGAGATCCCGGCTATTTATTCCATCTTTAAAGAGACTTTAGTTTTAAATTTCTCCTGGAATTTTATGATATAACTATTTAATAAAGAACCTATATGCTATTCAATCAAAATAAAAAGAGCGAGTTTTCACTGTTTCACATTCCTAGGAAAAAAAATCCACACAGGACAGAAGGAAAGTCTGATGGTGAGACAACTACTTGTACTACAGAATTAGCTTTTTTACTCCCAGTGAATAGCCTCTTACAAGAGTAGTTTATTTCAATCTCCTCATCTTCCCCAAATGACTCTGTAGTGAGGAGCAATTATAGTGCATGTTTCCCTACTCCCAGTGCCTCTGAAAGTACCTATATTAATATTTTAAAGTTATATTAGTAAATACATAGTGTTTTTTTTCTTACATTTTTTCTTGCATGCATGCTCATGCTTCTGTGTGAAAATTCCCCAGACAGGGCCAGATTTGACCACCAAGATGATTGCCACTGACAACCATTGGAAAAGCAATTGCAGAGATGTCCTGCCCCATCTCTGGAGGTTGCACTGACTATTCTCCATGGAATTAGGCTGGGAATACTGACATTTCCATCCTAGCCATCACAGAACAATTCAGGAGATCAAAACACACCATTTAAAACATCCTCATGCCTCTGAGCATGCCATTGTCTCAGGATGTCCCTGAAGAGGATCCATTGCCGCAGCAGCTGCTGAAGGAAGATATTTTACGCAGTGGATGTGGACTGAGTTAAATTTAAGAGCACTCAGAGGATTTACCAGGAGTATCTTGATTGAAACGGCATGAGGGGAGAATTATGCATAAGTACTTAAATTCCGGCTCTCATCAGGAGGACCAGAAAGCAAGATGCATCTTTAGGAAAGGAAGGAATCCACTTACACGTGCTTGATGAACATGAAGATAGTCAAAATTCCCCCAGTTTACCTGAACATTTAACTTTAAAACCAGTGGATGGTTTTAGCTGTGTTACTCACGCAGTCTCATATGGTCACAAAGTAAAGGGTATATGTGGCTTCAGTCTCAGTAATCGAGAAAGTGATGGCTGATGTCATCCTTTAATCATATTAATCCTTCATGGAGCGGGATAAAAGAACATTTTAAAATTTAAAAGTGTGTGTATGCAGAGAAATCTTCTGTCACAGCTTTAGCCCTAGAAACTTCCTTGCCCCTAGTAAAGACAAATGAAGTCTGTCTTCAGTTTGGAAGAAGTATTAGAAGTATTAGCTTTTTGTTGCACTGTGTCTGCAAGGGTAAGGCTATTGAGAGGAAAGGCTGAAGTTGATAGAGGATGAATGGATATGTCCTTATCTATCACACCTCGTCAACACTGCAAAGTTACTAGAAAGGGGAGACTTATAAAAGGCTCTCCGAGCTGCCTAGAAATATTAAAAAGCAATTCTGTCCTAGGAAAACAGAGCTGATGAGGTTCTGCTTGAACCAGGCCACACTGCCAGGGCCATCAGTTAGCCAGTTCTGTTGCTCTGATCTCCAGCGGTTTTTCTTCTTCGGGTTAACACCAAGCATCTCAGCCCTACTCTCCGCTTCCTCAATAAGTCTGGAAAGTCCTGCCAAAAGGTTGACCCTTTTCTGAGCATCCTCACCTGGACTGCAAATCAGAGAGAAAAAAAGTTTCTTGTCTACAGTCAGGCAAATCTAACAGAGAATCAGAGATGATAGAGATAATTATGTTTCTACCAATTTCAAAAAAAAAAAAAAAAAAGCCACGTAGGTGGGGAAGACATAGTTCAATTATTAATAATGTCATTTCTAAAAATTTCTATGTGCTAATTTCTGAAATCAAACATGGTATTCCACTTTTCACTGTCAAAATCTGCATTAAGAGACTAAGCTGTATGGGAAGAAATTATAGTCAAATGGTCAGTCAGTCAAGAATCACGAATCTATAAAGAAACAAGGCTTCATTAACTCTGGATCTCCACAAACCACCAGAGTTCAATTTAGCTGATTCTTTCTGAAAGCAACATTACTTCATCATGTTACATCATGTTTCTCTCTCGTATTTTCTTGTGTCATTAAATAAAAAAAAAAGAAAAAGAAAAAAAGGATAGGAAGAGTAAAGAAAGAAATAGAAAAGGATGAAAGAAGAAAATTTCTATTCTGTGAGAAAAACTGAAAAGTGATGAGCATGTATTTCTAGTAAGGGAGCCAACATGTTTTCTCTATTATTGTACATTTTTAATTGGCTGTCATGGACTCGACTCAGTCTTCATACAGTTGCCAATAATATCTCAAATTGATATGTTTCTGGTTATTCTGGATGTTTGCCCTAAATCACCAAGTTTCCAATAGTTAGAGCTATTCATTGACAGCATTCTGCAAAATCTGCTGAGGAAAAGAAGGAAAATAGGGTCCTTTGACATTGTATATGTGCTTTTTATTTGTTGGGAGGATTTTTTCCCAGGGACAGAGTAGGGAATCTGTCTTTTCTTCTGAAGCAAGCTGTCTGCAATGCCTCTGCTTTTCATACAGGGCAACCATGTGTCAGGGGAAGAAATAGAAAAGGTAGAATTAATCCCATTTAGTGCAGCCAAAAGCAGCCCGTAAAACATGTGCTGTACCTGGGAAATGCCAGATGTCTATACACTGAGGAGTGCAGAAATTACCATTGAAATTAGATGTTTGTCCAGCTAAGTAGCGAAGAGGCAGCGTTGACAGCCGAAGGTGTTATTATTAGGTGCACTGAGCACACACAGCTCCACTCGAACACAGAGCATCCTTGAAAATCGGCTCCATACAGTCTGGCTGCTTTGTCCCTGACTCCGAAGGACTCAATCTGTTGCAATTTAGCTCTTTTTCTTCTTCTTCTTCTTCTTTTTTTTTTTTTTTCCCTTTCCCCTAAAAACTCAGCAGATGTGAGGAGGAGAAAAGCTGAAACAAACAGCACCATCTACTGGGTATACAAAACTATTGCCTAACAGAACTAATTTTGAGCGTTAATGAACAGGTAAAACAAACAAACCAACCAACAGATTGTTAAGGTACAAAAGTGCTCAAAAGTGAACAGTCCAAAATTTTTTAAGGGAAACTGAAATATCAAAGGTAATATGTACCTGGAGTATGTCACATCGTTGCATTGGACGCTTTTTCTTGATGGAGCTAAAAATGCGGGTCAAAACATTGAAAGTGAGGAATGAATAGCTGGTTCGGGTTTGTTCAAAGCTTTGCTTTTATTTCCTGTATTTTTCAAAACCTAACCAATGATTTGAAAATAAACACTAGCAAAACCAATCAGAAGTTGCTGCTATCATATAGTCTTGATCTAATTCTCGAAGGATAGGCAAGGTCATTCAACAGATGAAGAAGCCGAGGAAAATCAGACAGAACAACAACAAAGTGTTCTTTACAATGACAAAATTCCTGATAGCATTAGCCTCCATGCTCTTTTTATCTGTTGTTGAAGGAGAAATTCTGACTTCTATTTTCAATAGTCTTTTCTTCTGCCTTTTTTTTCTTCAGACCCTTATAATAATTGAAATAAATTACTCTTAGCTGTAAGGCATACATTATAGGTAAGAAGGAGTGTTGGTGTTCTCTGAATACTTATTTCCCTTCTCAAGACAGCAGTTTTGTGATTCTCCTTACAAGAGGTTTTGCAGATACGGAATATTCTCAGCTGCTCCATACAGGTAAAAGTTGCCCATTCTACCAGATATTTTGGCAGCACTCAATTTGTGTGTAAAAAGTCTGCCATCATCCAAATAAATCACCAAGCATTTTATTCCTTGCTATATTCCCTGTTTATTCCCTTATTCCTTGCCATCTGGGCTGGAAAGGCAAATTGACGCCTGACAACTCAAACCATTTAGTGAAAATTCCCATCATACTCACCAAACACATTGTGCCAACAGTATGCTGAGATGAAAATAAATTTATTTCAAAAGCTACTTCTAAATGTTAATGGGATTATGATACTTTAGATACAGTAGCGTAGCAGTAGAAGACAGTAAAAAAAATGTTTCATTCAAAAACACAGTTGCACAATCCACATTAAACTCACGTTTGCCTTTGGCTAGACACAAAACACCATAGCAGAAGAATAAGGTTTGAGGAAGCTGTGACACTTTCATGGGCGGAAAAGAGCTTTCTCTGGAGGAGGTAAAGCAACTACTGGACATGCAGAAAGGCTCCACTTTTCTGACAAAGTGGCTGAGGACACAGATCAGTTTGTTCCTGTTCAGGCTTCTGGAAACATGTATTTGATATCGGTTCATTTAGCTCTCCTGACCTCTTTAATGAAAACAATCTACTGTTAATTTCTTGTATTGCATTAGTACCAAGACATCTCTTAACCTGGTTCCATATTAGTAGGTTCTTTATAACCTAACACCACCGTCACCACGTCTAATGTCTGCTCCGAAGAGCTTGTACTTTAATGAACAATCAGCTCTCTTTTTCCTAATTCAAAACTGGATAATCATCTCAGTTGCAACAGGATGTACTGTAACTTAGGAAGTCAGTGTTTGCCCATTGCAGGTCCCCTTTGGTGGTGTGGATGGGTCACAGCCATGAATGCATTACAAGCCAATTTCCTTCAGTGATATCAACACAACCTTTTGAAGAGCATTACATTCTGTGCAGGACCACAACCTAGTTCAAGTATGGACCCCACTGGACGTTGACATGTATCTTATCTAAGGACATAAGGACAGCATATATCTCCATAATGAGGTCAGGACAGAGCATGAGAATCATAATGGAGTTGATCGTTCATGTAGCATCAGGCTTTGTGTATTTTTTCTTTTTCTGTTTTTCTTGTATTGTTTGTTTGTTTCCTCAGGGAAACTACTGTTATCTGTTGTAACCCATTTGACTTTCCTTTTCTCTGGATTTCAAGGTAGGAAATTTTATTAACATCCCTTGGAGATGGTGATATGATTTTAACTATAAAATTCTCAGTCTTTCTTCCAGATTCAGCTTTCTTCATAGAGGAAATTGATAGTGAACTGATATTTTAGCTTTTTAAATAGTCTCAGATGTGCTTTTTTGGGAAAAAAAAATTACAAAAAAAAAGGAAAAAAATACAAATAGTAATTCATGCTCTATAAGAACAAAACTAGTTCTGTGGAAACAACACATCCATGTTCTGTGGAAACAACAGCCTTTTCAGGGCTGATGTATAACCTGAAGCCTGGTTCAATGTGGATGTGTGTTTAAATGGGGATTTCCTAGATGACCATGGTGAACGTAGGACCTTCCTCTGCCAGTCTTAAGCTAATTAAACCTGTGTTCATTAAAACAAGAGTAACCCACTGTTTGTCCAAGGATCAGTCAAAAGGTAAAGAACATATGCAAACAGTTCATTCTTCCAACACCGTCATAGTCTTAATAAAGCAAAGAAGCAGATCTGGAAAGAACAGTTAAAAATCACGTCAGATAGGATCTATCCAGAGAAACAGGGATGATGAAATTTGAAAACTGCATATTAGGGTTTAGGGAATTATGGATTGTATGTAAGGGAAGGGAGTATGTCTGTGTCCAATAGACAAGGCAAATGATTCAAGTGAGTTTTGCAATTGGTCCTGGTGGAACAGCAGTATTTGGGGCATTTCTGGCAAGCCCAGGAATGGAATCACAGTCCATCCACAGATGAGTCGCAGCAATCCAGGATTGAGGTCATTGACAAGAAAATCTGGGACACTCTTGAATGGTGAATAAAACCATCTGTTCCCTGCAATAATAATCCCTTAATCTTGCATTAGATATTTTATGCTAAAAAAAAAAAAATAAAAGAAAGCTCTTAAACTATAAACGGTTATTTAGAAATAGATAGGAATCTATTCAATCATTTCTGTTTAAATACCTCCAGACAACCAAACAAAACCTACCTGATACAATTTAAATCACTTTCATATAAAAGTTTTTCAAGGTAATAGTGGGAGGTTTCCTATCCTGAAGGTTATGTCTTGTAATGTGATTTCATTTCACCTTTCTCCTCTGTCCGCATCCTTTCCTTCCCTCTCTGCATCTTCTCTCTATCCAGCTTTAGGCTCTGATTTATCTTGTCAAAAAAAGCCACTGGAATGGGAGTACAGTACTGGGTCTTGTTTTCATGTGCATTGATAATAAATAACATGCAGTAATGAGATATTGGAAAAATAGGACTATAGGCAGACTAGCCTGGCTTTGGTCTTCTCTATTCCAAGCAGACTGGATATTACCTAGGAGGATTCCAAAATCTTGTCTGTACCAAGTTGCTCTGAGCTCCTGTAGGAGCAATGGTAGTGGGAAAGGTCGCTGTGGGACTAGAGAAGATGCCAGGGCAGACCCTGTACTCGACAACTCCCTTTTTGCTGTTGAAGAGCTGGCTACTTTCTTTCCTCTGAGTGCTTTCTGCACATCGAAATCCTTTCTGCTGCTCAACCGTCTCTTCCCTTCAGAACACTTGTAGGTTTGCTGCACCTTGGGGAGCATCTTCTTTCACTTCTGGAGTTGAGAACACCCCATTGAGCAAAGTCATTCCTCTCAAAGTTACTGAAGAGGAGAGTTAATTGAACAGCTCAAAGATATTTCAGTAACATGAGGAAGTTAGAAACCAAACTCCGAGTAAATTCGTGTGATTACATACGAATTGTACATTGTCCAACTACCCTGGTAATGTGACCTAGTAGGTAGCTGTAAAATCCACATAAGATTTCGTATCATCCGTCTATTACACCAGCTGCAGAGGAACTTCAGATAAGAGATTCTTTTTTTTTCTTTTTTAGATGCCCATTTTTTCCTCAGTCACTGTAGAGTTACTTTTGGTCTCTAATATCTAGTTTATGCATCCCTCTACATGGTAAGAAACATAAAACTGAAGCATTTACATGGCTCAGTGAACTTGACTCCTAAAATATTAGACTTACTGAGCCTTAAAAGGTGGCTCTGCTGTCTTCTTTTAACATAAAAAAAAAAAAACAGAGCATGCTAAACTCACTGCTCCAGCAGATTTTAGTGTAAATAAAAGCTTTGCTACCAGCTCAAGGATGTTGAGAAGCCTCAACTGTTGCTGCTTTCTGTCCTCTGGGCACACATTCTGCAGGCCTCCTCTCCTCTCTTCTGCCTAGGGTCTCGGACAGTCCTGTCACCATGGCATCTGTGTGCCTTCCAATAGTGAATTAACATCTGTCACAGGGCTGTTTTCTTGTCTTGTTCTTGCGCCTACGGAAAACCAGGCTGTCACCCTTGCACAAGTACCAGAGATGACTTAAATCATTCTCAGAAACAAGATCACCATTCCTTTATTTAAATGAGTGTGCAGAAAAAATTATGTTATAAAATGAATTATTTTCACATACCGTCTTTTCTTTCTTTCTTTCTTTCTTTCTTTCTTTCTTTCTTTCTTTCTTTCTTTCTTTCTTTCTTTCTTTCTTCCTTTCT
>JAWLRI010000853.1:547314-586325 GCA_034781795.1 Crypturellus tataupa | reverse complement strand
CTCTCCTCTCCTCTCCTCGCCGCTCCTCTTCTCTCCTCTCCTCTCCTCTCCTCTCCTCTCCTCTCCTCTCCTCTCCTCTCCTCTCTCCAGAAAGACTGGCGAAGACATGAATAGGCAAATGCCTCTAGCATGTCAGCTCTGGGGCAGTGACATATATTGTCCTTATGCCTGGGTATAACACACGTGTTCGGTAGCTGTTAGGGAATGCCTTTCTCCACATGCCCGTGTCAGGCTTCCAAAGAGGAATGAATTTTCATAGAACTGAGTGAGAGAACACCTGTATTTTGATCAAAGAGGAGGTGATGCAACGCAGTCAGAGCAAGCAGGCATGGAACAACGTCAGTGTCAGGACCTCAAACAGAGGTATTGTTGCTCCTATCCCAGTTAGGATCCCTGACATCAAGCCTTTCAAAGTGTAAAACAGGCAGGGCCAGTATCGGAGGTTACCTTACTCTTCAGGAGAGTCATGAAGTTAGCATTTACACAAATGGACAAGGACTCTTTCTTGTCCTCAGAGTTTTCTAGTGGTCATTTTTACTTCTTCTAATTCAAATCACGTCATCCTGAGTTGATGGGGGAGCCCTTTTCACAGAAGGGCTATTGGTTTATGAGGAGTAACATTTTACCCACCACTTTCACCAACACTTAAGAGATATCCATCAAGCTGATAATTTAAGAGGGCGATTCACCCAGCCGGCTTTCATTATCAGTGTTAGGATGAGCTGATTCACTCCCTGGAGGACCATCTATATCTCTTACAGGCTGCTGAGAAATCTTATTATCTGGAGTCATCGGAATGACTGTGTCTACTGGTATGTACGTGTGCTCCAGTCACACCACACTCTATTTATAGACAATGAAGTCAGTAGAGTTTAGGCACCTACCTCTTGGCAGATAGTCACCTCCTAAAGCCCACTGGTTGCAAATAGAGAACTGTTACTTTGTTTACTGCATTAGCAGCATTGATTCCTTGAGCAGACGGAGATGTCTGTGCTATACGCATGCAACATTGAATGAAGTGAGTCCTGCACCAGCTTAGACTAAACCCCACAGTTGTAAGAGGATAAAATTAGGTGAGAGGAACCCCCCTCTTTATGAGCATCCAACAGTTAAGACTGCATCTGAGAGCCCCAGATTTAAAGTGGAAGGCTCTGTACAGTGGAATTAAGGAAAATAATCCTTAATTCACATCTTCACTAGTCTTTTATGCTTTTTGAGAGGTGTATGCAACATATGCACAAAGACATGAGAGTGCCATGACTCATATGTTTTTCCATTGATTATGCAAGCATGAGTTTAAAGAAGGGGAAAAAAGAAAGAAAAGAAAGTGAGACTGTAAATAAATAAAAACCTGAGTGAGGACAGAATCTGTTTCTATGACTGGAACAAAAACACTGTTTTTAATAATGCAGTATGTTTGGATCATCAAATCCACTTTTTGAAAAGAAAACCTCTTTGAGTCTTTTCAGATTTTTTTTTTTAATAATTAGCAATGGATTTGTCACATTCCCAGCAATTCACGAGGGAATACGTTCTGAAAGGTTACTGCTTTCATATGAGCGCATTAAGATTGTGTGATTACAAAACTTATAATTTTGTTTATTCTTTGACAAAAAATAGAGATTGACTTGGAGGAATCTCTGATATATCCATACCGCACTGAGCTGCATAAATAAATTCTTCTGTCATCAATATCATCAATAATTTGTCTTATTTGTTCCACTCCTGTCTATGTTTATAGGCAAACACATTCAGCCCCAAAACAGCAATCACTACAAATATTACGATTTCCTTACACCTAATCAGAAAGTGAAAGAAAGTGCTGTTTATCAGCATAAATTTTGACTTTTTGTAAACATCTCCTCCACATTTTCAGCACTAAAGCCAGACTGAATTACAGTCAAGTAGTGGTTCAACCCTCCTTAATTCAACATCTTCTCCAGTATTTTGGAAATAGTTACACAGAATATAATGTTAGGCAGATCAGGAGTACAAAAAAAAAGAGATCAGAACTTCTTTTTTTTTTTTTTTTTGGTGGTAACAAAGTGTTTTCCATTCCATTTATGTTCAGTGATATTTTTAAACCAAAACATTCAGGTAAATCCCAAAATAAATTTACTTTTCCTATTTGACTTTTGTCATTGCTGTCATTTTGTTATTTTTCTCTTTTTTAAACTTTTGTCAGACTTTCACTTTTTTTTCCCCCAGTCTTTCTTTTTCAAGACAGTGTGTTTTGCACTGTGCAGTGTATGTACCTATCTGTATATAAAGTGACACCAGGAAATTCAGACCCACGTATTTCTCCTAGGACAGTGTGCTGGAATGGCAAAGGAGTTTATTTCATGAGACTTCAGGTTGTACATCACAAAAGACGTTGAAAAAGGGAGGGAAAATGGGAGAGAAAAAGATTACAGAGAGTAAGAATCTTCTTGAACAAACCTGTTAATACAGGGAAGCTAAACCTAAATTTCATGTAACATTAAAAAAAAAATTGCAAGTCATTCTGTCTGTATTAAATCCCAGGGGATTTTCCCCTGTCTCACTGATTTCAATAGAATTGGGAATTCAAGACTTGTCTTTTCCCACTGCAGTCATCAAGATTTTCATAGCAAATGGGCATATAATTAAGGCATTGCAGGATAATTATGGTCATGTTAGAGGACTCCTCAAGGATCGACTTGCAAATTCCTTTTAGAAGGAAGGAGTCATAATGTGTCCTTGCCGGACAGTTAGAATAGAGCTATCAGGGTAGACCTGCATCCACAAGAAGTTGTGAGGAGCACTGAGATGATGGTAAGCACATCCCTTGCTGAGCTAAAATTGCGTAGGTGAACGGGAAGTTTCTCAGAATTAGCAAAACAGTTTCTCTAGTCCAGTAACAGAGAAGGGAGGAATTATAACTATTTGGTCAAGTCAGAGAGAGACACGAATATGTACATTTTGTGAAGAAAGAGATTCCAGAAAGCATTTTGTTTTAAAGCTAAGAAAAAAAAAAAAATGTGAAAAAAGAAAAGGACACCATTAAAGCAATTACAAGTTTAGACTCATGTTGCAGACAGAATTGGGCCAATTGTTACCAGAAGACCCAGTATTCATTATAATTCGTTTGGAAAGGGAAATCACGCTGCTGAAACTCAGTGAGTCAGTGGAAAAGAAGTAGGACCCAGTGAAATATAAGAAAGGAAAGGTAATCAAAGATCTATCAAGTGCTCTGTGTCTAATGCTCTGTTTTTTCCATCCGCATCTTCAGACACAGGTCCCCAGGAAGGGACAATTTAGTCCTCTAGTGTCCATGTTCCCTTATTGTATCCTGGAAAATACCCTCAGGGAATAAGTTGCCTTTAAGAAAGAATCAATATCCAAATAGAAAGAACTGAGCAAATCCAAGATAAGCAAATGCTGTGTCAATTTAAGGGGTCCAAACTTGTCACCTTACCAGTTCCATCAGCCACGCAAGGCTGTGCTTGAATAGTCCTTCTCATGACAAGCATGATCGTGGTTTTAAGGTCAAGAGGACAAGAGCATCAGTTCAGTGCATCAGGAACTGCATAAAAAATGATCATCTGTTAACCAGTGCCTGGAATAGCAATTACCTACTATTGTCTTTTGGTCTGTATTCAGCATGAATAAACACAACGAATGGTCAAGCAGACATGAAAAGGACATGTAGGACAGTTGATCTAGGGGGAAAAAAATAAAGTTTTTTTTTTTTTTGTCTAAAATACGATTTTCTGATTAATCATTTGCATTGTACAAATGATACTCTTCATTCATACTACCCTGCTGAAATCAGAGTATAAATTTCCCTACATATTATTTTAACTTCACCAAGTATCAGTGGCAGCAAAGATAAATATCTATCTCTCTAGGAGTCCTTTCTGAAATAAATAAGATCTGAGGTCAAACCATTGTGCAGGCAGATTCTTTTTATGTCACTGAGAAATTGAAATACAACTTCCTTGATAACTTTTGTCAATCTGTCTTTCTTTGCAATCACTCACAGCTTTTAAAGATAGAGAAAAGAGTGATTTTTTTTTTTTTTTTTTTTAAGAAGAAGGAGAAACACATCCAAGAGAAATATGAAATTATATATATGGATTTTGGGATGGTTTCAGACACTGACATCTCTCTTTCATTTTGATCAGAAACCATGATCACCAGGAGCAGAAAGTAGGCAGAAATCTTGCTGACCTGAAGCCCTTGTACAGCATTACAGGACATTGGTTGTGACACAATCATCAGAAATTACTATGATTTATAATTTTTGCTCAGATAAACACAATATTTAATTCCCTTTTCACAGAAACGCAGAGTCACAGAATGGTTGAGGATGGAAGGGACCTCTAGAGATCATCTATTCCAATGCTAAATGTATTAAATTACCCAGATGTGACTAAATAAAAGCTTTGGCTACATCTGAGTTCTAGGAACAGTCCATGGAGTTGTGATACTGCTTTTGCTTACAGTTACTTCCCTTAAGTAGGGTTTGTTCTCCCTTTACTGATTGGCATAATGTGTAATACCTTATGCCACATCACAGGGTCCTGCTCTGGCCTAAACAATAAATATTAGGTAATAATCAACTCCCTTGGGAAATCCTAGCCATTACCCAAAGGATCTCTCTAAGAAAGAAGTTTGGCTCTTCCATCCTTATTTTTCAGTCATGTTAACCCCCATGTAGTAGATATTGGAGAGCTCACGCAGTTATCCACATCAATGAGTTGCTGCCCTTAACCTCCTTTTGTGCAAACAGTTTCATTAATCTTGTGTTGCTATAGAAACATAGTACCTAGTGCATGAATTGTGTTGGTAAGGGAAATAAAAAAAGTAAGTATCCCTTTCAAGTCTCTCACGGATGACCATTCCCTTAGGGAGGTTCTGCTGTAGCAACATCTCTGAGTCATTTGTATCACTGAAATCCCTACAGGCATCGTAAGTCTGTCTGCTCTTCTCCTGAGCCTTCTTCAGGATCTTCCTCCCCCACCAACTCTTTGTCCTTCACCTGTATGGGACTCACAGCTGCTTCTGAGAGCGGCAGCTTCTCCCCAGATTTTTAGGACACAAAAATCACTGACTCAAAACCCACTAGCTGAAGTCACATAATTTTCCAGGGAAGCTTAACAAGTCATAGCAATGCTTCTTTTTAAATAAAATTGAGTAAGAGACTTCCAAATGATTATTTATTTCCACTTATCAGACATAGTGTAGATGGAGGTGAAAACATGAGCATGCAACATCATCCTTTCATGATCCTATCTGCATTTCAGAAGACAAACCTGTTTTGTTACAGCAGTACAGAAATTGCCATACTGCCAATCATTCATGCCATACACAAAGTACCTGTTGTGTGGAGAGTCTTTATCAAATCTAAACAGAAACTGATGCAAAATTCTGGGATATCAGCAACTGGCTTGTTTTTTCACAGCACAGAAATAGCACAGACAGCACAATGTAAACCTGGAATCCAGGAAGCTGCTGAGATGTTAATGTAGAGGCAACAGCAAAGAAAGGACAGTGCTGAAATCTCCAAAACTAGACAAATTTATATTAATAATACTGCTGACACATTAGTCATGGACTGGAAACAGAACTATTTCATTCTCCACTATGATAAATGCATACATTTGTATTTGCATTTTTTCAGTTGATTTTTAGGCACTAGAATGACTTATTTTAGGAAACTGTCTAAGAGCATGCAGCAAGTCAGTAGCACAGCCAGAAGGACATTTTGGTAACAATAACTAAATAGTAGCCATGCCACAATGGATCCAAGCCTCGGGCATGGAACAGGTCCAAGCTTGGGCTGGCAAATTTATAGGCACATAGGACATGCTTTCTTCAAAATCTTGCAGTGATATTAGGTTATCTGACTAAAGCAAAAGCAAATTAAACACAAAGATCTGGCAAGAATCACCTGAATAATGTTACCTGGAGGAAGCCTAGTGCTCTAATAAGTGAAAATCTCATCAGTGAACGTCAGAGCACTGAATCTGTTGCCCCTCAGACTGTCAAAAGAGAAGAATTCAACCACTGTGAGTGGTGGGAAACCACCAGGATGAGCCAGATGAAGACAGTGGCCCCCCAAGGAGATAGGCACACCAAAGAGGTTATTATCTAAAAGAGTATAAGACTTATTATGGGATGCAAGGAGAAGAGCGTTTGGTGTACATGTAGAACTTATCATAGAGCATTTTAAGGGGAATATGAAGATGTGTGAAAGTTGTGGGCTTTTTGATACCCAGAGGCAGGGAGTAGATGCAGGCAGGCTGTTCATGTTTCTGAGATGCTGTCTATATTTTTATAGACGTGTGATCTCCGTCTGCACTGGTCTCAGAGGTTTTCCATATGTGTGTTGCATATATTTTAGTGTGCATTTATTGGGAACACAAACTCAATCTTGCTACTGGATGCAACCAGGGATACAAAACTGTATCACTGACATGTTCATAGGTTTGGAAAGGAGGTATGTCTCCAGGTCCTGATGCTTAGGAGGCTTGATTATCTTTAGCCAATATCTTCTGATAATAACTTCTGATTTGTTTTATCAGGTGGTAATAGGCAGGCATGATGACATAGTTTAATGTATAGTTAGATTATTCCCCACAGCAAGTAGCCATTATTTATTGAGGCTTCTTGACACATCCCCTGTAATTCACTAAAAGCTACACCATTTTTACCTTTTAAGATTATCAATGTCAAGTTTTGGAAGGAGTAGATGTTCCCTAGTGTCTTAAGTTTTCTGAAGAGCCCGCATTTACATCAGCAAATCTTCAGTCTGGCAAACTGAACAGTTAAATTTCAAACACCTGAAGTTAGCCATCTCCTTGGAAATGTGAATCTTTAAAACTGGACATAATCACAAAAATAACCACATACAGCTCAGAAAGGTAAACTTTTACTTAGATTAAGAAGCCCAATAAAGGACAGGAAAAAGGACATCATGAGTCAATGAGCCCTATTGCAAGCATTTCATACTTTTCCTAATATTGATTTAGAACTTGACATCCCAAAATTGATTCATTATTTTCTCCTCAACCCTAGGACTGCTGTTTCAGAATCTCATTGCACTATTGCTTAGGAAAATTCACCTAATTTCCAAACTAAATGTATTTCTGCCCAATTAATGTCTTCCACTTACATTGTCTATTGCCTACCGTGTCCCAGAGGAAGTTTTTTTAGGGTCTTGAACAATAGCATCAATATCTGATCACTTCTACAGAATTACCCCTCTTGATTTATCTAAACTCTTGTCTTTTTGACTGCTACAGCACACTCCAGTTCATACATATCAGACAATAAAAGGAGAATAATTTTCATTTAGTTGTTCCATCTGTGAAATATGAGTAAATCTAAATATACAAAATGTATAATATTAAACTTTATGCTGATAAACTTATTCTTATCTTTATTATTGGACTTCTAGAGAGGGAAGGAGGTGGAGGTTCCAGTCAGAATATGATGTTAAAATGATTTAAAACATTGAATGTAGGTATGGTTGCCCCAGTTTGGTGCTGTGAGTAGTCTGTGAGCTTGGAGACACTTCCAGGCTTTTAATTCTGAGAGAAAACCATGATCATTCTGTGTCAGCTGGACTTCTGCATCCCAGTACTGGAGTGACAAAATCTCTTCTGAATTGACATTGAATATGGAAACATACATTTAAACATAGTGAGAAAAAAATACATCATTAATAGTCATAAAGCTCTCTTAGAACAGGCTAAATACTGAGTTATATGTGAAAGTGGTCATCTCAGGAATGTGTGGACCATTCCTAAAAATGTCCTTGCAGCCTGAATCTTTGGCTGATCATTGGAGACATTTCATCTTTTTGAACACTCCTCTGGTTTACATCTATTATGTTCTCATGCCAGATAGTCTTGCAGGACATCATATTATACTATCAGAGAGCCCAAAATATCCAACAGTCAATAACAGAGAAATGTCTGTCTGTGAAAAAGCAGATTCAGGGCTCTTTGTATGAGGGCTGAATGTTGCCTCTACTCAGGTTCACAGCTAAGATCTAATCAGCTCGGTCCTTGTTTCCAAACACAGATACAGGAAATGGACATGAGGAGCAGCCAGAGAATTTCCTTCTCCTCAGAGAGTCCTGGGAGGATTGGTTGTGCATCTTCACTGTCCCCACTGTGCTTAACGCTCCAGGTTTTAACTGAGTTGTGAAGATGAGTAACTATGTTTTGCATGTAGGAGCTGATGGGGTCCTGATGGGATAGACCCTGGATCTTCATTGATGGTTCAGAGGAAAAACTAGGTTTCTCTGAATTTTATTTTTTTAATTATTGTCTTTTTTTTTTATTAATATATTTTCTTTTTTTGGAAGACATACTCTTTAAAAAAAATCAAAAAAGGTACTCTATTTTTCTTCATTAAATAAATATAAAACATAACTAAAAATAAGATTTTCAGATATTAAACTCAGGACTTGCTTCCTCAAGCAGTTCCTCAACAGCTGCTCTCATAAAAGTTTATTCTTAAACATTTAATTTCATATTCTGTAAAATATCACTGTATCATAATCACCATTTAATTGATGTTTTAATCCTCCTGTTTGTCTGAGTGACAGTAAAGGGAATGTCAATTATACACCAATTTTACTGTGATAATATTTAAAAGCCCTGTAACAGTGAAAAAAAGTACTTTTTGACATTTCACAGAACTAACGCCTACCTGAAAAGAGAATATCTTACACTGAAAATGCATTTTGATGTAGAATACAGTCCTTACATGAATTAATTTTCTTTTTCTTTTTCCTTTTCCTTTTCCTTTCAAAGGAAGATGCTAGGATCTAACTGATAAGAGATTAAGAAAATGGTCTTAGCACATGCTTCTTGGTAAATTCATGGTTCTTTTTTCATGTGTAATTAGGAACAAATTTCTTTCTGGCCAAAACAAAAGAGTTTACCTGTCTGTCCAGTAAACTGTTCTTAGACACAGATGTAATGTGTATCTCATTGTGTGACAAAACTGACTTCTTCAAATTAATATTGACCTCTAATCATGAGCGAATGGATTAGTGCTTGAAATCAGGACTTCTTGATATGGAGAGTGGATTTTAGCCAGGGGTCCTTGTTGCAGTTTGATGGGGGTGGAGGGAAAATTTGGTAAGACACTTGCATTCCAGCTGATCCTCAAATGTTAGGGGCACTGGAGATGGTTGGTAGGGATACCAAATACTGTGGTAACTATAGGCTCGACTCTGGCAGTACCAAATTCACAGTCTGTCAACTCTAGGCCTGATCGCCTTTAAAAGAAGTAGACAAATTCACAAATAGCATGATTTATTCAAATGCAACATTTACAAAGCAGGTTTCAGATGTCAGTACAGGAAATTTTCTACTACAGTGTGAGGTTCTTAGCTAGTGCCTAGTATATGAATGTGCAAACATCACTCACTCACAAGATAGGAGAGGGCTCTCAATCTTGAGGAGACTCCTCCGGGAAAGGGGTTCAGCTCATTGACTGATTCAGAAGGTATGATGGAGTCTTACCTCTCCCTTCTTTCCTCTTCCCTCTTCATTCTTCCTTCTTTCTTCTTCCTACTATATCCCTCCTCCTATACCCCTCCTTATTTTCTCTTACCTTTAGGTGCAGCTTGAGTGACTCTAGTCATACTTACTTTCATTATTCATGGTTTAAAAAGTCTCGTGAGTCAGTCGAAAATCTAGAGAGCATGCTCAGTGAGGAGTGGTTGGTTGTTCCTTGGAAGCAGGGAACTTTTGGGATGGGGTTGTGTAGATCTCATTAAAATGGGATCAGAATGAGGAGAAGTCCATCGACAGGGACTGATCTGCCAGCATTGTTGGCCCAACACCAGATATCACCAGACATCTTATCATACTGTGTGGTTTATAGCTGCATGGTACGACTAGGTTGCTGCCTCTGCAGGGAGTACAACAGAGTTTGGCTGCCATGTCTTCACCCTGCTCCACCCTCCACTCCCTCATGCTCTGCATGGCATCATCAGGTTACCATCTCTGCAGGGAAACCAACAAAATTGGTATCTCCATTCTGCTCCATATTTTGTTTACTCTTATCAGTGTGTGCTAGGAGGGCAGACTGTGTTGACAAGGGAATTGTGAAGAAGTAGATTCTGTACATACCAGCCATCCCGGAAGTAACTGTCTCTCACCTCAAGCAAGCCTCTGTAAAGCCATAACTTCTGTTAGACCCTTCTGTTAGTTCCCCTTTCTCGAGCAATTCCCTCACGGTCCTCTGCTTTGACCACTTTGACCACCATATATATCCTGATGAAGTGGGATAGATATCATGGGAGAATTCAGGTAGGGTGGAAGTGGTCACAGTGTGAAAATGATGATATTATGATTTAATAGAAAGACTAGTACAAAATCCTAGACAAACTCTTGTTGATGGAAGTAGATTCATCAACAACTCCAGCCAGGTCCATCTTGTAGTTAAATAATAAAACTTTTGTTAGACAACATTAGGGTCTGACAACACCCTTTGAGTATTAGGGGAATATGACCATAAGGAGGATGAAGGACAGAAAGTAGAAGTGGAGAAAGGAAGAGATAAAAAGAAGTGCAGGCAATTTATTTTCCCTGAATGCCTGCATTTCAATGGGACTACTCTGACCCATTCCTAAAGGTACCGCTTGTGTTTCACTAATTAATTTAATTATCTTTAATATTTCTTTCTCTCATTATCCTTCATCTGTCAAGATTTCACTTGACAGATCTTCACTGGATGGTAAGAATTAAAGAGCAGCCTCTGTAAAAACTGATTTCCAGAGCTCCTTCTTTTATGTCTTCCTTTAGCAAGTGTTTTTCTTCAATATTCACTCATGTACTTTAAATATGTGAGAGTTCTGTAGCCCATGACAACAACAAACACATAAACAAACATAAATTGAATTTGGTCAATATCTTTCTTGCAACTATCTGTTGTGGCATTTTTTAACAGCTTTCTTTCAGTCCTTCAAGAAACAGCAAATCCACACTATTAACCCACCTATTATACTGAGAAGTTTCAACTTTTCATTGTCATATGACTTGTTTAAAAAAAAGTTTGCTATCAAGCTGAGTTTCCAATAACAATTACCACTCTTTCCCTCTCTTCTTCTGTTTTGTTCTGTGTTCACTTACTGTTATTTTCTGTCAAAGAGAAGAAATTATCATCTCATAGTCCTCTGTTTTGCTTTGCTTTGCTTTGCTTTGTTCTGTTTTGCTTTCTTAAGGTATTTTCTGTTTGGCTTATCTCAAGTTTCAGGTTAAGTTTCACATGCCCCTTGCTCACATGTTTAGATGAGAGGCTTTCAGATGTGGTGCTTACTTCATTCAATAAAGCTGAGCTCTCTTCCTCAAACAGGCTATTTAGTAAATCTACCTAAGCAATAAGAGTAACCACAGACATTCACACCACCCTCAGGGTAGCTTGCATTCATGAGAAGTGCAGGATGTCTCCTTTTGATCTTGAAAAATGACAAAGGCAACTTTATATGTGATATTTCACTACTGATTTCATCCCCTGCCCTAGCAAGAATTTTCAGAAAAAAATAATAAGTAGCTATTATTTCTACATGGTCTCTGAAAACATCCTGCTGAAGACTGAAGTAAGTTAGGAAAACATATTTGCTTCCCACAGAGTTGCAGGTGATTATTTTTCTTCAGATCTTACTTAACAGCTTGTAAGAAGGTTTCTTTGGAAGAGGTCTTAAGTTGGGATACACTTCTCCAAAGCACGAACTTCTCCAAAGCACGAAATACTCCAAAGCACGAAATACTCCAAAGCACGAAATACTCCACTTGCTTTTGCTTTGGGCTTCACATCCAGTCAGAGGGGAATTACAAATAAAAAAAAAAAAAGAAAAGAAAAAAAAAAAGTCAAACAAACAAAATATTTTGATAGGTTTCCTTCAAGGATGGAGATTGGTAGGAGCTTTGGGGAAGGCTACGGAACTCATATTAGCTGTATCATAACCTCGAAAAATATTTAGGACTACAACTCTCTTTTAGCAGAAAACATAAATGTTTTAAAACTGTGTTCAAAGCGTTGCTTCATTTCATTTTTGTCTTGTTTGGTGACTCTAGAAATTCCATACTCTACTGAAAAGGCTTTTTGAACACTCAGTACTTTGGTAAACTTGGAATGTTTCCTTTCCTGCTTACAGAATAAATCATGACTCAAAGTTCTTCTAAATATGAAATGAAAACAAGCAAAATATTTTTTTAAACAAAGAACATTTGCTAAAATGTCAAAAATGCAGATATTTCAGATTTATCATTTATTTATCCACACCTTATTTTCATTCTGAGTGTAGAAATTTCTTGTGCAGGTGTACTGTTATGCATTTAGTTCAAGTTAAAAGGGATCGGTAGCAGCTTCCTGATATAAAAGATCAATTATTGTAAATAGATTTTATACTCCATTTTAATGGTTTTATAACTGTCTATTCCTTGCAGTTAGCTGTTGTCATTGGGTTAGTCCTTGAAATGCACTGACATTGTTCTTATATCATTCTCTATACGTGCAAGAGCCATACAGAGAGTGAAAACCTGTTTTTTTGCAGGAGGAGGTGTATGCAATTGAGACTATGGCACTCATATAGGTCTGTGATTTTTTTTTTTCTTAAAGAAATATTGATGTTGTCTCAATTATGAAGTAACGAGAAATCATACCTGTATTATGGGATTTCAAGTGCTTTTATTAATATTAAAAAAAACCTTTATTTTTTTCCTTTTTTTTTTTTTTTTTTTTTTTTTTAAGGAGAATGCTTGGGTTACAGTATATAGTTTAGTTCTCTTGTGTCCCTTCCTCATACATCTGCTTCCTTTCCTATCCTCCATCCCGTGAACTGCACACACAATAAAGGATAATAATGACAATAACAAAATCAAAAGAAGCAGCCCTCTAGAAAAATCATGTGAATATCTCCCACACAGCATTGTCTACTCATCTCCTCCCCTCACCCCAATAAACAGGGTAGATCGCTTTATGTAAGCAAAGCCTTGCATCTCAGGAAATAGCCTGGCTCCTAAAAATCAGCTGAGCTACTTACAGCAAAGTGGATTTGACTTTATCACTAAATCATAAAAAAAAAAAAAAAAAAAAAAAAGCAGGATTAAGGATTGTTTCCTTTCAATTTCTTAAGCTTGTGCTTCAAAGCAGGAGCGAAGCTTTCCATAAAGCATGGCTTCAGTGCTGAGAGCTAATCCTTTCCCTTCATGCACTAGTAGGGGATGTTTCTGCTCCCTTCCAGGATATTGCCCTGATTTACCCATCCCTGCCAGAGTTACCATACAGGTTTGGTTTCTCCTCTCATCACTCACCATGTTCCTCCTCTTACTTCATTCCATCTTAGATAGCCTCATTCAAGAGTAGTTACCTTTAGGGAAGAAATACATCCTTCTAGTGTAAGTAAAGAAATTCTTCAATTTATCCTCCTAATGAGAAGGAAAAGAAAAAAAAAACATAAAGAAGGGAAAAAAATCAACTGAGGAATGGCTGTTCTTAACTGTAGGGTGTTATGGGGTATATGAGGGATGCAGGGTTAATAGGCAAGGCCAGCATTAGGGCCATTCAGAGCATACAGACATCAAAGCCTCTCTCCATGCACCTGAGCTCAACAAGCCAGAGCACACTGTTAACTCTCTCCTCATGTATTATGCAGGTTGTAGAGACTGCTCTTTGATCAGGAGGAAACTGAGAAAAAGTAAAGCACAGGAAAGAGACCAAGAGGGTTGCTTTGCACATGAGTAGCTGTCTACTCTTCTCCACTTACCAGTCTTTTCAAGGCTCTCCCTTTTGTTTCACTGTGTTTCCAAATACAGAGAAGAGTAGCTTTGTGTTTGGTTCCTAAGTGTAGCTTCCTGGGAAAGAGAAACAAGGAGAAGCAAGAGATTGAAGGCCAACTTCTGTGAGAGGTTCCACATTGCTTCTTTATGTATGATGCTCTAGTTCCTTTCTAGTTCTATAGACTTAATAACAGGTGAAAGCAAGCACAATACGGAGCAGAAAGGAGTAAATCAATTTTTCCTGCCAGAATCCCTGTTGTTGTGCTACACTGCTGCATTGAGTGGCAGAGAGGAGGGTAGCAAAGGTCTGTTGAGATTGTGTCCCTTTCAGAGCCACCTTTGTGAGGTAGGTCCATTTTGGGGAGGGTAATTCCTGATAATTCCTAGGCAATTTTCAGATCCAAGTTGGCAAGGGACAATTCCCAAGAAACATATTAGATATGGCCATCCTGTTTGGGAAGACACAGGAGTTTAACAGTGCGGATGTTGACCACCTGATCTTAGTAGCCTAAATATCAGAGAAAAGTTCCAGTATATTTAACTTACTAGGATATATGTTACTTTTACATATTTTATGCTAGATAATCACTGGCTAAAACTCTGAAATAATCCAGAAGCAGGGATGAAGGCCCTGGATGCTCCTGTCGCAGGAGCTAATATGTGATGAGTTAGTGCTCTTTTAGAGATGTTTTCTTCTTATTGTCCTGTAATTTTTATTTCCATGACTGCAGTATCTCAAATGACACTGGGAGGATGGAGCACGCCTCCACAGGCCCTGTAGACGTTAGGGTTCCCTTAGTGATATAGGAGATCTCAGGTGAAAGACTTTTTCTCAGTTTCTTCCTGATCCTCTTTGATTAGAAAAATCACCTAAATAAGATATTCACCCAATCATACCCAATCAAGCTTGGGTAAGTATTAAAGTGAATAGGGCATAGTGAATAGTGAATAGTGAAAGTATTAAAGTGAATAGGGCAAATGTTAGTCATCTCATTCATCACAGTATACAGCATATACCAAGTTACCCCCCAAACAACATTTAGGTTTATAAAAAGAACAATCTCCGTAATGTTGTGTGAGGCATATCTAGAGTAAAAAACACAATGTGTTATCTTTACTTACCTATATTTTTTAGAGAACTTGGTGACTTCTTTTCTTGCTGAAAATAGTCCCAGAGCAGATGTCTAATGGCACTTACTGAGGTCCTGGAGACCAAGTAGATAATAACTAAAAAGTGCAATTACAATAATTTTCTGAGTGCCACCGGGTAAAATCCTCCTCATTACTGTGCTCAGGCTTTTAAGCAATTTTCAATCTGTGCCTCATTACACAGTTAGCAACATGTTCTTCCTCACCCCCAGCCATTTGGAAAGATAAGCAGGAGGAGTAAGGGCATTTACCTCAGCAGTATTTTCAGGTTTATTTTCCCATTTCATTGTGCTGATGAGGCTTTTCTCTCAACAGCTAGAGATTGCATTCTGTTTTGGTCCCAGTGCAGTGAAATCAAACTCAAGAAAGTATTTCAACTGCATGTCACAAATACAAAAGCTGACAGTTTTCTTGCACATAAATTGTTCAATTTTTTAAAGTCCCCAGCAACCTCTTGGTCATATTTTAAAACTGTGGGGACTTCAGGGTGAAAAACCATCAGTTATTCTTTGCTTGTACAGCACTTAACACAATTGGATCCAAGGGTGGATGAAATCAAGGAATAATGCTATAACTTATCCAGCAGAATAAAATCTATTGACAGTAGAATATTCATTTTAGACAGTCTAAATGGTTTCCCCTGGGCTTAGTGTTAGATCCAGAAATCATCTCTTTTAGTCTGAATTTAATAGCATGGCATGCATAACTTAGTTGTATGTTACATATCCCCTTGGTGACTAAGGTAAGGTAAGATAATATTTCAGATAATGAAATAAATAATGATACTGAAATGTCCAAGGTGTCCATATTAAGTGACAGATCAATAACGAAGACATCATACAGACATGTACATATATTCAGCTGGGAGAGTAAATTAATTTTTTTTTACACTCTACTGTACTGGTATAGGCTGAAGGGAATATGAAACTATTTTTTGCTGGTGGCAAAGGATTAGAAGCTTTTCAAGGAATCTCATATTCAGTTTCTCTGCTCTGATACATGGTGTCCTGAAAGACAGTAGAATAAAACAGAAATCATTTATTTTTAAAGTATTCAAATTCAAAAGTGTTAATTAGGTAAATGATCTCTTACAAAGCAAATTGTGACTTATTTTTTCCAATAATTCTTTGAAGACAAGGCTTAATATAAATCACTCTTTTGCTTTTCAAACTTAAACCATGAATATCTTTACAAAATAATACCACATTTTTTCTTTTGAAGCAAATCTAAAGTTTCAACTTGTGAAATTCATTATGTTTGTCAAATGTGAATGTTTCGATTCTTTCCTTCCCAGTCATAATTCGACTGTGGACATTTTGTAAATCATCAATATTATCTTCCATTCTACTTTTTTCCATGTTCTTGGTCTTTCTTTAGACATCTGAAAAAATAGATTTGCCGTAAGGAGAAAAGCTCACTACATTGAGACCTGATGAATATCAAATTGTGATTTGGAGACCCAAATCAACTTAAGAGTATAAGAGATTTGAGTGAAACAGAACCTTTAGGTCACAGAGCTCCGTGCACTGAATAACTGCAGAAAAGTATCATAGAATCTATTATAAAATCGTTTACCCTCAGACAAGCTCAATTTCATGTTGTCTTTACTCTTACATGAAGGTTTTCCAAATCATAACACTTTGTTTTTTTAATTTAAGGCAAACGGTGTAACTCATCACTTTATACAAATAACTATATCAATATGTATATATTGTCTGTAGGGGTTCTTTTTTTCCCCCTTTGTGTTTTTGGCTAAAGCAAACTTTTTTTGCATCTTGGGGTCTTGGAAGACTTCTCTTCCCCTCTATTTTCATCTTAACTTATTTATAGGTTATTATTTTTGTATTAGTTTATTTATAATAGCTTATCCATTCCTGCATCTTTTTATTCTAATGAATTATTCTTGAGCCTTTAATAGACACAAGTGACCAGAACTGTATATTCAATTAGGGATGAGATTTAATTAGCAGCTAGCATGACAGATATGATCTATGACCTTTTCTTTTTCTTTTAAATTAACAGGGTTATTTTTTCTTGTGCTACTTTTGGTAAAATTCTGTTGAATTTTTTCTCAGTTTTACAAACTCGCCAGTCTTTGTTCTTAATTCTTTAATTGCATCAGGCAAATCATATTAAAAAAAAAACAGCGTATCTATTCACAGTTACTCCTGTGCCTCCTGATTCATCTCTGCCCTATTAAGACATGTTCTGAAGATGTACACAGTAGTACTCTGCTAACTGGACAGAAGCCTACATCCCCTCTTCCTGAGCATGTCAGCAGGCACAACACAGAAGAAGAATCAAGCTCTATCTATCACCCATCTGTTGCTTTATCATTTCCATAGGAAAATGAGAAAATGGTCCAGTCTAGATATCTAAAATATTTAATTTAGCTGTTCTCCCGAACTTTTTTATACTGTAATCTCCACAAAGAATAAGCCATCTTTCTTGATCATATGCTATCATATTGCCTCTCCTCTCCCTTCCTCTTTCTCTTTTTGTGATTTACTTTTCTCCTGCCATAATTATCTCAATCTTTCTTTTGAGATATCGTAGCATCATAGAATCATTAAGCTTGGAAGAGACTTTTAGAGATCATCTAATTCAACTCCCCTCCCAACACAGGATCACCTAGAGCATCTATCACCCTGGGCACCAATCCTGTTCACCAGCAGACATACATTTTCCCTAATCTTCCTTTTGCAGCTGATACATTTGAAGAAGCTCTTCTTGCTATCTACCTCTTTCTAGATTTAATTCCAAATACCCCTTAGCCTTCCAAATCCCTGCATTTCCTAACAACATTCCTCTATTCCTTCCAAGGGACCTGTCCTTTTTTCCACATTCTGTATACTGCCGCCTTCTGTTTGAATTTTGTCAGGAAGTTATGCAGGTATGGAAGACAAACCAGTAGGTTTTGATCAGCTATATACTGTAGATTGCACAATGAAGAAACATTAAGATGTTGCATGTGTGGTCAGCTTCGCAGGTACACATCACATCCTCAGACACTGATTGACTTGTAGATTTCCCATCGTTTCAAAGGGAAGACTGCATGCAGTGTGAGAAAAGGAGGAGCAGCACCAGCTGGGGCTGTTGAGGAGAACAGATGTTGCAGTTACCCCATGGTCATTAAACAAAAGGGACGAAAAAACTGCTCGCTGACCAAAGGAGCAGACACAGACTGCAGAGAGCCATATTCTGCTCTAGTGAAGCAAGCACTCTGCATAATTTAGCCTGGTATAAGTTATACCACTCCCACAAATAAAAAATTGTTTCTGAAGAGTCCCAGACAGCTCTGTCATAGGATGCATAGTTATTACTAAGTATAAAAACCCTCAGAAGAGAAAAGATAGCACGAACAGTTTGTCATTCATCATGCCATGATACCATAAAGAGTAATGACGAGGAAAACTGTCCATTATACAAACAACATGGAGCCCATGCTACAAACTTATGAGGAGTCTTCTTCAGTCAAGACCTTTAATAGATGCAGGCACTGTGTCAAAAACCTGAGAAAAACTCTGGAGCTAAACTTTTGTCTATAGTTTTTATCTCTTTCACCACTCTTCATAGCATCTAAATTCTACTCCTGTAGCACCACCAGATTTAAGTAGGTAAAAGGTGTTTTAGTGTTCAGATCAGCACAATGGCAAATCAGTAATTTCAGAATCAATAAACATTTCTATGAATTAAGAAACTAAAGAAACACATAAGCATTAAGTCTATGCTAATGATGAGATACTCTGGTTCTCAAGAGACTTTGCAGAGATTACTATATCTAAAAAATACCGAGCCACGCTGCCTTATTACTTTTTTTTTCCTGAAGGGAAAAATAGTGAGAACTTAGTACCTTAGAGAACTCTGTTCCCTCTATAAAACTGCACAGAACTGGAATCCACCTGAAAAGCTTAGCATGATTATATGAACCTCATTTCTTGAAAAGCTAATCTACAAAGCCGAGGGAGTACGGAAGGGCTTTTAGCCAGAGAGAAAAAGTGGAGTATTGATACTTATTCTCCATCATACTCCTCTTTGGGGACTGATTACAACAAAGCCTCTCTCTTCTATACTGGTAATCAAAGGATGTATTTAATTGATTCTACTTCCTGCTTATCATGTTCAAAGCACAGGTACAGGTCAATATTTTCACTGCTTCAGGAACCATCTAAGACTTTCTGTTGAAAGCCTTTAAATTCTAAAACCCATAAACACTCTTGTCTAATAGGAATATTGCTTCAAAATTGCCCTAGTGAAGATTAATCAGATTGAGAATGATAGCAGTTACTTTAGTTTAGCAGTCTTTTTCCTTTCTTTCCTTTCCTTTTTTTTTTTCTTTCCCCCTATATTTATTTCTTTTGGTACTTCAACCTGACACTATATTTCACTTCCCTATGAAGGGTAAGAAGTGCAGAGGTATCTGAAATAGTTTTGACTAATGTGTGCAAAGCTTTTAAAGCCTCTGACAGTCTTGATCGAGTGTTTTCTATAGAAGGGATTATATATCTAAGTGGCTCTTTCCCCCTACAACAACATTCTTCATTAATTTCCCCTACTCCATATATTTCACTCTATATTAAGACTCCACTTTTACACATCTTTGTTTGTTTCAAGAGTGATATTAAATCTTCTTTTATCAAATAGGCTTATTGAAAATTGTTCCATAGGAAATAGTTTCCAAAACTCACCCAGCTCTAGTCCTGGACAAATGTGAGTGACGCAAGACAGCCTGAAGACCGTGTTAAGCCATGAGCTGGTGGTCTGGCCTCTGATGTCACCCATCTGCCCTCTGAGTTAGATTGCTAGGGTGCATATCCCACCTCTGAGGACATGGCTCCAAAAGGGGATGCGGTAATGTGACTTTACCATATCATGGACTGCTGTGGCCACATGAGACCCATGTGAAGCTTGGGATACTGAAAGACTTGTTAATTTTGGCCTTTATTTTAAGGTTGCTCTGGAGCCACATGACTGAATGCTGTGTTGTTCTTGGGTTCAGCCCTACAATAATATTGTATCAGAGAAAATCTGAAGGGAACAGAGTTTTCCTGCAGCATATCTAAGGCTGTAACAGAATCTTTTCACAGCCAAAGATCATCGTGAGTACCTCATCCTCAGCTTCAGGTAGAAATCATACTCCTAGTATTTGCTGCTTCTGATGCATATATTGTAGAGGAAGGGAATAGAACTGATAAACTCACTACAAATAAAACAATTCTCAGCATGCTCAGTTCTCCCCTGAGTGGACCATATTAGTGAGAGGTGTACGGGACATGAAGGCAATCAGAATATGCTGCCAATATAAAATACTGATTAGTACAGAATACAAATATTTATAAAAGTCCTTCTCTCCATTGCATTCACCTCATGTTTGACCATACTCTGGAATTAAAGAGTTGTATAGGGTCCCAGCTGTAATGAAGAAGAGGGATTAGAGCCATGGTTTGGGATTTGAGTCTGCATAATGGGACCTTAATTATTTTCAAGGAGCCTTTTTTCAAAGATGAAATAAAGGACATTATAGTAAGGTAGAAGAAGTTGTGTGCTTTAGGATACTTTTCAGTGACCTGAACTTCTCCTTTCCCTTCTGTTATGGAAGAAAACTCATCTGAGAGTCTTTCATGGACAGGAAGCCTCTTTCACAATTTTAGGCTGGTGGAAAGCAGGATCAGCTAAAAAGACTCCTTTCATTTCTTCCTAATCAGAGTAATTTCACTAAAGCAGTTAGATCCTAAGGTAACATAGTGTTTGTGCCCTGAATCCTCTCTTTCTTTAGAGTAAGAGGAAGGATCTTGTCACTTGCTGAGGAAGCTTGAAGAGTTGAAACACTTTCCACTTAGGTTTTGAGAAACTTCCATCCTGGTTTTCATTTCTGGAGCAGAATCATTATTTACAACACTTGAACAGGGTCTGAGCTCAT
This sequence comes from Crypturellus tataupa, assembly GCA_034781795.1. Classification (NCBI taxonomy): domain Eukaryota; kingdom Metazoa; phylum Chordata; class Aves; order Tinamiformes; family Tinamidae; genus Crypturellus; species Crypturellus tataupa. The sequence continues at coordinate 565,487 of JAWLRI010000853.1, read as the reverse complement.
CATACCAGCCCAGAGATTAAGCAAAAGGGCTTTGTTCCATCTCAAGCAGAGAAATTTATAATATTGAGTCTTTCCAATGTGCTTCAGGACACCTGTAAGTTAAAAAGACCTAGGTGTTTATAACTGTTATTTCTTTGTGTCTGTCACTGCAAAAAGAGAAGAAAATTCATCAGCCACAAAGACAACTATTGTGATACCCTTGGACAGCAGCCAGGTATGCACAGTAGGGTGGTGAATGAGGATGGCAGAAGAACAAAAAGAAAGCTGGTCCTATTGCTGCTTTCATTTTTTTTCTTTTCCAGAGAGTACCACACTGGAAGGCTTTTAAACAAATACCATGCCAAAAAAATGCTATTAGTCTAAAATATAAACTTATTGCTTAACTATTACAATTCCAACAGCTGGCTTCCTACTAAAGAGGTTTAAGAGGATTTCAGGATTTAAGTATAATTTGTCATTTTTTTTATATTTGTTTTTGTGTTAGCAGTTTATACTATGAAAAAAAATTCCAATAGAGAGAACATGAAGTTATATAAGCATTAACAATGCATTTATTTTAATGCAGTGCTAATCTCTCTCTATATATTAATCATCTTGTAGACAAGGAAATGTAGAACATCAGAAACCTTGTAAACCTAAGAAGATATGTAACAAGCATATGCCTTCAGCTGAGCTTTGACATGTTATCAGTAGCAAGAATTAAGCTTTTTTTTTTTTTTTTTTTTTTTTCTTCCCATATCTGGTCTCTAGTTGCCTTCCTTGAAAGTTTAAGAATGTTGAAAGACAAACCCAGGACTGCAGCAGCGAAGTCAGGGTAGCAGATCTGTTCCATTTTCATTTATAATTCAGTATGTATTAAATATTTGGCAAAAAGATACATCTAAACTTTCATGTACATAGATGTCAGACAAGCCTCCTCTTCTGCTAGAGGACACCACAAAGATTAACCATACAAAAGATTCATCATTCATTTTAAGGAAAAGATGCAGAAGCACAGGGGCTGATTTGACTAATGCTTCATGGCAGTCCCTGTGTTCACAACTCAATCCATTGAGATCTTCCTGTTAAATTCCAGTAGGTCTTGTGCCTTCATACTTTTTAATAATACAATAGGTTAATCTGAGCCTATTTCTTTGTTAACTAGAAGCAGAATAGTCTGTAAAAGAATGGAGATTCCTAAGAGTTCAGTAGACAACTTTTAAGAAACTCACGAGGTGAAGCACACAAAGCAAAAATATAGATGTTAAGCTTAAATTGCCTTGTGCTAGGTCTGAATTTCTACTTGTAATTGAAATTATATGCTATACACAGTCCTGGGGCTGTGTATAAAAATGGATATAAAAATTATATTTATAAATATAAAATTTATTAAAAAATACATATTAAAAAGGGGAAATAATGATTCATATGTACTTGAGCTATGTAATGGGAATCAAGAGAAGTAGTTTACCACTGGAAAAACTGAACATCAGAAGCCTTATCTTAATGGCCATATAGTTATATTTCTGGTTCTGATCTCAGGCACAGTGCACCACCGCACCAGGATTATTTGTATTGGTGTGTCCTTGGCCTAGCTGTACTCCTTAGGTGTCCAGTGCTCTTGGGAGATAAACAACCACCTTCCCTCATGTCCCAAATTTCTGCCCTTGACTAGGTAGGTGTATTTGCTTCCTCACCCTGTAGAATCAGGCTGGTAAAGGGATAAACCCTTAAGAAAGGTCACCGCCTCAATGTGGTATGAACCTCCACTTCTTTTTTACTGTATTGGCACACATACAGTGTCACACCACAAAAACAGGTGAACTATTGGCCCAAAGTGACACTGCATTCCTTTTCAGAGAAAGGAACTAACCATGGAATTCTCCTGGGAAAAGAATTACCTCTTAATCACAGCAACAAGTTCTGTCCTCCTGATTTGTCTTATGGAGAGGAGCAGATCTCTTTCTCATTGACTGTCTGAACTCTCATGGAGTAACCTAGAAAGTCAGCCTATGGTCACAGAGATATTGGACGAGAGTGTTTGGTCTTTGCCTTCCTTTTCTGCTCTGGGGTCATGATCCATTTCCACAGAGCATGGAAACCACAGTCAAGGAAACATCATTCATTACATTTGAATGAACCAACACTGACATCCTGTGGCTGCTTGGCAAGGGCAGGAAACCCCTTGTTCAGGTTTTAATTTGACTTTCAATTGACTTTAGTTTTATGAGTTCCTGAGATATTTAAAGACATTTAATAATTATTTACCATTTGGGAACCCAGAATAAAAGCAACAACAACAAAAATATCAAAAATATTACATTTTCTCTTACCTTTCTTTGAAAAATTTCCAGCTGCAGAGGACAACCTTCCTGTTGTGCATAACATGATTTTGCAGACTGTTCAGGGCTTGGACTGATATTTCTACTCTTTCACCTGGGTGATGATAGGTACCACACAGGCAAGCATGGGCCTCAGGATGATGCAGCCCAAAGGAAAAGGGTTTTCTCTGTGTTACTCCCCAAGGGTTTAGTAACCCTGGGTGCACTACGGACAGAATCACCACATCGTGGTTTGCTGCAGCCCTCCAATGGCTCCATGATTGCTGAGCAAATCTAGTCAGCAGAACCTAGACTCACACAGTAAGCATCTAGTTCCTGTGGAATTTTGCATTTTTTATCTTTATCTTATCTTTTTTTTTTTGTTTGACCAGGCATACTGTTCACCAATCTGTTGACCATGTTTTTGATGATATTGCTATTGGCCGAGGCCACTTGTCCTGTTGTATAACCATGGTCTGACACTGCTCAGCTGAATAATGAACTACGGTGTGGAAGGACAAAATCAAGTCACATACCTCTGCACAGACTCACTACCAGCTGGCCTGTGGACCCAACAACCCACTGATGCTGATTTCCAGGGAGAACCTGAATTATCTCAGCAGAACTCAAGCATGGTGAGAATAGTCCAGGCAGAACTATTCCAGAGGGGTGACTGATAAGTCAAGGAAAGGGTGAGATCAGTCATTGTACTCTGCATCCATTGTTTAACCATAGAGTTCTGATATGCACATTTTATTTTTAGTTCTACTATATTTATAGTTCTTTACTATTTTTTTTACCTTTATTGTACTTATAGATTTTCTCGTGTTAATTGTTTAGTGTTCAGTGTTCACCGTATGTGTAGAACTGCTTAGCTCTAATAAATTTTTATACTTAACAAATGATAATCTCTCAAATTAAGCACAACCAATCCTGGAATTTGAAAGCATCCCAGACATTCCTCTGGTGATGTTTCACAGACTATCAGTGGAATTTCATTCATGGAGAAAATAACATGGTCATACTGGCACTATATAGGATCTGAAGTTTGCTGCAGAGAATACAAATACAGATTCGCTGCCTGTTTAGTCCTTTCAAAATCTCACAGCAGCTTTTGATTACACAAGCAGGGAACAAGCATGCTTCTAGCAAGAACTCATACAACTTAAAGCAAGATGATTCTATGATTTTCATGTCCCAAATTCCAACTTTATTATTTGAAATGTGGTAGAGAAGTCACCTGGCCTGTCTAACAGGCCAATGCAGTCCAGCTCAGTGGAACATGAGCTAATCTAACCCCATGATACAATGCAAAGAAAACTTCTCCTTTTTTTTTTTTTTTTTTTTTCGCTTTTTTTTTTTTTTTTTTTTTTTTTTTTTTTTTTTTTTTTTTTTTTTTTTTTTTTTTTTTTTGTAGAATAACACAATTATTGACTGCAGTCTCTCTAATGAACACCATCTTCAACCCCACCTTAAGCTGCCTATGGGATTAATCTGTCCTAGATGCAGGAAATAATTGCTATTAATGTTTAATTAGTGACTGGGCTTGAACACAAAACACAGTAGACATTCAGTAGGAAGAAGAATAAGAAAGCAATAAGAAAAGATAATAGTTTCCAGTTTAGGTGTTGATTCTTATTTGCAATTTCACGGCTCAAAGAGAAAAGTGCAGCCCAAGCTTCATCTACCCTCCTAAGTGTGGGCAATTCTGAATGACTGAATTCATTAGCTGTCCTGTTTGGACATGAGTCTACAGCAGGGTTAGCTGTAACTGAAGGAGAGTCTGTGGGCATATGCGTGTGTGTGTACATAAATGTGCCTCACTATCTCTGTATCAAAATAGAGATGAAAACTCTTTGGGGCATGATAATGAAAATCAAATCAGGCCATTGTGAGTCCTCAGGAACCACCCAAGCTGAAGAGCAGTTTGCTAATATCACCACCCTCTACACATCAGTGTCTGATCAATGACATATGAAAGGATGAAATGTGGAAGTGCCTCCCACTCTCATTCTTTTGCTGAGCAATTAGGCATCAATTCCTACATGATAATGAATCCAAATTCCAATGCACCATTTTTGGTTTATTGGTTTACTAATTACAGTCTTGATTGTGTCGATAGGTATTTGGGTCTGCGCTAATCCACTCTATTTTCAGATAGAAACAGAAGACTTTTGCAGTCAATTTTCTGTCACACACCAAATGAATTAAAATATACTATCTTTGATAATGAACAGAGAAAAGATATGCTTGTGTTAGTGGGGAGGTTAGCAGGGAAGAGGAAACAGAAATTAAGCTACAAGTACTACAGGAAGGACTGCAGATTAAAGCTGCAGATAAAGATTTTGTCTGGGGAGACATAGCTGAAGCCCTCTCTATACAGAATGATACCATGGCACATGTGCAGTGTCTCCAGGCATTTAAGGTACTGTGGTCCATATTTACTTTAGGCTGCATACAGCTACATTTTACTATCCTACTTGTTTCCTTTAGACTTAAAATAGTCTATATGTGACCTATTTTTTTACTGTACATCACTCATTTCCACCACAAAGATATTTGCAACTTGCTTTTAGCTGTCTATAGGGCATATCTAGCCTTTGCTGTTCTATTCCCAAACAAAAGTATCGTAAGGACTAAGCAGACATTTTTCCCCCATTTAGGCACTTGTCTACTGTCTTTTACGAAACAGTGACCTAACTTTCAATCTTCTAACTTTTATTAGTTTAGAAAACTCTTATTTCTCTGATGTTCAGGCCAAAATCTAACATGGACACAGACTGTACCATAAGTTTTTTGGAAAGCACCTAGTCCATCTTGGACAGCGACTGCTACAAATCAGTGATGTTGCTTCACTGTGCATCCCCAGCAGAATGCTAAAGTCTGATGAGGCTATAATTTACCATATGGTACCTCATTTTAACTTATGAGAATAATAAGGTGAATTTAGTACTTATGAAAATAAGGGACTACAAATACCAATTTGGGTCATACATAATGAATTTGGCACTAGTTTGGCTTTCCAAAACAGTTGGGCCAATGAGTCTCTCCTGACCTTGACCAGAGTAAGCCACTACTTAACTGGAGTGCTCTGAAGTGCATTCTGCCAAATCCGGGAAAATATACCAGCTCCTGTAGCATTTTGAGGATGAACAAATGACTTGCTGGGACTCAGGTGACGCCAATTCACTTTCTGTCTGGGAGAGTGGAATGTAATTATCATTGAAGGCAAAAGGCAAATGCATTTAAAGGATGAGCTAATTATCTCCTCCCTGCTGGTTCTCTCTTTGGTGCTTGAGATGATTGAGAACTGAGACAGAAAACAAAAAATCAGTGTGGACGCAGACTCAGCAATACTTCAAATGCAAATGGGGATTTGCAGGGAACAGTAGACCAGAATTTTCCTACTGTGGATCCCACTGCAACTGATCGCTAACCAGTTGCAATGGGAAGGCAGCAGTGCTCCAGTTTTTCACCTCATAGGTTCCCTACTCATGATTCTGCTCTCATCATCTACCACATCTCCACAGTATTTGGAGCGCTCTGGAAGCCACTGTGGATGAAAGACACCTCCTTCCTTTCTGCCCCTTAACTGTCTGTAGTGACAATGCATGGCTCTTGTTAGGGCTGAGAAATTTATTCTGGGATTGCACATAATTCTTCACTCCTTCTTCCTTTGAAGAAGTTATAGGTATCTCCTATCTGGCCTCTTCTTTGTTACCTGCTGCCTCCACCTGTTTAACCTCAAATTTTTAGGGAAAGCTTACTGTTGCCTAAGACACTCTAGACCTCTTATAATTTGGCCCAAAGACCTAAAGAGAGGAGAAATGAGTTCTACACACACGTTTTACACTTATTCTCCTGCTGGGCTTGAGATGATTTCTGTTAAGCATAAGACTTAAATCAATGAAAAAAAATTATTTCACTGGTCTTTGTGTTAGAAGGTAGCAGGCCTGCAACAGATGTAAAGTGCTGGATTCAGCCTCCTGAAGGGCAGGAAACGCAACAGGAACTCAATTCTGGAGAAATGATGCAAGTTAACAATGTCACCCAGAAGTCAGTGGTATGGACACCATTCTCATGAGATAGTTCCATGGACTTATGGAAAAGCAGACAGTTGCCCTGAACTCTGAACATTTGTGTGCAAAAACTCTAATAGACTATTGAGATGGGGGTGTATCCTCTTTTTTATTTTGTCAGTTCCTTCAGGGAAATGTACAGCCAGGGCTAGTGTAGCATGATACCCTGTGATTCATCCCGCTTACCATACTCTGCCACTGATGGACAGCATCAGTCATCTCTAAATATCTCTGAGATGAATCTGAACTAGTTGTTACAAAGGTGTTTATCTTAGTAGATAAGGGAGGAATGGATAACCAGATCTAATAGCAGTCCACAAAAACTCTGCTATTTAATTCCTAAAATATTTGTAGTTGCCTCTGCTTTAGCTAGGAGAAATATTTGGATGTCTAATTTTTTATATGTCCAGAAATGTTGCCATCTTCACTCTACTTTGAAGCAATGTGGGTGTCAATCTCACCCACAAAGCAGTCTAAAATGCTGCAGTCTTGTTAATGTCATCAAAGACATTCAGCTGAGAAGAGCAGACACGATTGCAGTCCCAGCTCACCTGACTCACAAAAAGCAGAAATTTCCTTTCCTTGTTCACTTAACTAGTGTAGACACAGCAAAAAGGCATGAGAAGCAGCAAAACCAGAGTGTGATTTCTGTAACATCCTGATGAGAGTGCACCATGGTTTATAAGGAGGTCAGCAGCCTCAACACACAGGGGAAGAGGAACACAAGTCTAATTATGAATTACATTCCTGAAATGATTATTGAATATTAGGCATAGCAACACTTGCTATAGAAGTATTCAAGTATTCAATAGATTGTTGTCTTAAATGGTTTACTGCTTCAAGGCCTCATCTATTAAATCAGTCAATAAAAATCCCATGTTAAAGTCACTTTAGGTCATGATCTGATTATTTAACTGTTTCCATTCATTACTGGTTCAGCATTTCAGGGGTGGTTGCAGTATTCAGACAGAAAGGTATGGTCTGAATTGGCCTTGGATTTTCACAGCTCATCCACTCTCTTGGTTCGTAATTGATTTTTTTTTTAAATTATTCTACTGCTCTAGCAGTTTAGCAGCAGTATATTTCCCAAAGCCTACATGGACAAAAGAAGTTAGGTTATTTGTGTGTGAACATCAAGAACCTCACAAAGTACAGACAAAAGGAAGTAAATATTTTATTGTCTTTTCTCTACACAGAACACAAGCTACACAAAATGCCACAATAAAGCATATGTAGAAAAATAGTATAATCATATTGGCACTGATGATTATTCATTATTATTATTATCATCTTATTATACAGGTTTCATCATGACCATAATAAATAAGCATTAAAATTTCACAGTGGCATTATAAGCTTTACATTCATGATCTTGTTTATACAAGGGACCATGTTAATTTCATCACCCTTTTTTGTATGGTCATGATTCAAAGTAGTACAGTTAAAAATTAAAAGCCCTTTCCCATAACCTATAAGGATCTGTCCACATTAATCCATTGATTTGATCCCTTGGAGAGGTCTACTTTTGTCTAAAAAGACATTACTTTTACAAACATAATTGGCCAATTGGAAAATCGGCTTTGAAGAGAACCCAAGAGATTTATTATCTTCTGGTTGTCTGACTGTGAGATGTCATGAATGTTACCAGCTGCCATTTGGCAAGAACCTTGGGCCATAGAAACTGCTCCATCAGTTTAACTCACTTGCGGACCTGGCCCTTGATCCTGAAAGTGCATCTGAGCAGCATTGCTGAGAAACAGACCATTAGTCAAGATATTATGAATGCTGTGGAGTCAGAACCTACATTTCAAGGAAATTGATTTGCAACTGCATTTTCCCTAAAAAGTCATGGACTTGACTCAGCTTCATTAATTTCCACTTTGTTGATAAGTTGTTTTTTTTTTTTTATGCAAATCTCACTTAAATCTTGACAGACATAATTAAAGAAAATTAAAGTGTATGGCAGTTGACAAATGCTCATTAGGGAAAGGGAAGGAAATTAGAGAGAGGCAGAACAGAACATGTGTTGTAAATCTTGGTGTCTTCTCAAAAATAAATAAACACTACAGATTTTCCAAACTCACAGCCTCTAATTATTGCCTTTGATTTGAGATATAATTTAAAAGAAAGAGAACAACTGCCTCAAGCAAATGTAGTTATATATCATTTAAAAGTACAGCCTCTAATGTCACATGACAGAATCAGTTGTACTTGTATTCAGACCACAGAAATGGATATATTTCAAATATCATAAACTACTCATCTGCAAAGTTCAGCCTCAGAATAAAGTTACTGACTTTGAATCCAAATTTGCAGAAGGTTGTACTTACTGCTACATGCACCAGTTATATCATGCATATTACTTACCCTGAACAATCAGCCCTAAAGGAAGTACTCAAAAACGATACAACTCTGATGCATTCTTTGCAGCTTGTGTGTACAAACACGGGCATACATACCAATGCTAGCATTTTACATTCACTATACATGGGTACAAATGGTTTGTAAGTCTGAATGTCAGAAATATGAGATAAAAATAAATTGCTTGAAGTTGGATTTAATCACTTGAAACTCATCTCATTAGTATCGCAAGTATTTGAAAAAAAAAATCTTTTCCTTTTCTCTTCCAGTTTTCTTTGTTAACTAAAATATATAATATATTTAAAGAAAAGTACCTGCAGAGATAATTACTTAGAGAAAATATATATTTTTTAATTCTAAATTATATTTTGCTACCAACTGATAAAATAACTAAAATATGATTCTCTGAGACACAGGATAAGGATCTTGACCAAACTATATTCTTGTTGGCCAAATTCTATGCTATGTGTCAGGAAAGAAACAGTGGGGCTCACATTTTAGAAGTAAGCATTTCATGAGTTGATAATTATTCCAGTGCTGTAAAATTCTTCATCTGAATAGGTACTGTGCACCTGAGAACTCATTTCTGATAGTTTGGCTTAAATATTAAATAGTATTTGGAAGTTTAGAATTTTAAATCCCTATAATAGTGCATTGTGAGGGCTTTCATAACTCTCAAATCATGATAGGGTTCCAGGTTCAAAACCACAATATTTTCCTATGTACATCACACAAACAGAAAGAGATGACAGCAGAAAAGACCTGCCTTGTAGATATGTCTTGCTTGGAATATAAACTGATATTTTCTGATTTTCAGCATCTGCATATAAAATTTGCAGCATGGTACAGAGGGAGCAGAGAAGAGAGGATTCATGTATTTCCTTGAATTACCTGAATTAAAGAGCCCTCGTAACAAAAGTTCTATCTAAGAAAAGATCCTCCACTAAATATTGTTTTCCTTCTACTACTTTTACTATTCTCTTAAGATAACTGTCTCCTCTAAATGGCCATAGGAAAAAAAATGAATTTTCCATTATTTTAAATGCTGTGACTAACTATATAAGCTTAAATGAAAAAAATCAAGACCAAGTATCAGAAAAGGAAAAGGAAATTAGGCCTAGGTCTGAGATTATGTTTAAAAAACAAAAATTCTTTGGGAGACACTTTGATCTGAAAGTTCTCCAGATATCCGTTGTTAAACATCTGACACTGGAGCGAACATTGCCGGCTAGAAGCAGTTGGTGCATAATTCCCATCTCATGACACCCAAAGGCTTGCATTGACAAAGCAATGCAAAGCACTTCTAGGGATCAAGCAATTATGAGCACCTCTAATAGCTCCCCATCTGAACTAGAAAGTTCCCAAAATGTGGTGGTAGTTGATTTATTTCTTTGAGAAAAGAAAATAACAACTTAGTTTAGCACATTCTTACCAAGTGTGGTAGATGTAACTATGAATATTCTCAGGCTGAATAGGGGAATTAATTTAGCTCTTCCAAACTTCTTGCTCTTCTTGAGCAAGAGTTGCAGTCATTAGTTTACAAGATAACAGTTGGGCAATACTTAAGCCTTTCTAAAAGAAAGAAACTTTAGAAAACTCTCTTAAACTGCATGATATGCTTTTTGTCAGACACCTTCCTAATATCCTTAATTTAAAGGCTCCTGGAAGGTATGAGATGCAAGAGACACTCAGTAAAGCATGTTTTGTATTAATCAAGTCCAAGTAGATTTTATGATTTCATGACTGTCCAGTCCATGCCTAAGATGAACCATATAAGAATTTCAGGATTTAAAAAGCTTCCTGCAAAGAGATGTACTCAAGTCACAAATCATGGACATGAATTTCAATTCTTCTCCAAAACTAGTATTGAGAAATATCCTAATCTGCGTTGTGATTTTGAAACAATACTTTCTTCAAGTATCCAATAATATTACAGTAAAGAGGATAGGATTCATGAAACTATTTGTTATTATTGCTTTTTGCTCATTACTGCCATCTTGCCTGGGGTAAATCCATATCACATCACAGAAAGGAGGATTTGTCATGCATCTTTATCTTCCTTCCTTGGTCTATGAGAGCTTCAGCACCAGTGCTGTTTTTTTTTTTTTTTCCTTGGCATCATAAGCATAGTAAAAATGAAATCTAGAAAACACTACTAATTAATAACTGATTTTTTTAGGCATGTATTCTCAAAGGAAGTACCACAGCTATTCTACAGTGGTTTCCTTCATGCGAAGACTCAACAGCAGAAAAAGGAAATATCTAATTCCCCAGACTGGATGTATAACCAATATATATAAGACTAAAATTATTAAGAAGTGTGCCAAAGTTGATAAATCATTGGTCTATCAGTTAAAAATGAAAGCTTGGTTGAAGAAGGTGGATGCCAAGAAAAGCAAGCAAGCAAGCAAACAAAAAAAGATGACAAGCTTCCTGTCTCAGAGGATATGGCAGCTTGATTTGACACATTGCATTGACCATGGAAGCCATGGGAGAGGTAGATAACACACATCAAATTCAAGACTGTTTAGATAAGATTAGGCTGTTAATGGGGTGCCAGGAGCTTGACATTTCATTGTACAATCTCTCTTCTCCAGAGAGATGGAAAAAGCCAAACTGCTCCCTCCCAGGAGCACTGAAGGACATATAAAGTAACTCCCTGTGCATCCACACAGAGCAACAGGAACCTATTAGCCTCAACAATCACCCCCAACTTCAATAACAATAAGAGGTAGAGTGTGCAAAAGCTAAATCTTTCATTATCTTATTGAATGAGATGTAACACACTGGGTCAAAAAGATCCTTTTTGTCTGTTTTCCATCCTTTCCAATGCATATAGCTGCATGAATGACAGTGTATTAGACATGTCCTGATATCTTACTGCAATCAGGTGTGCTGCAGGTAGCCTTACCAATATAAAAAGAGCAAAGAGTAAGAGAGTCTCTCCCCTGAAATAGGACAGGTGGATTTTTGCAACTACTTTCACATTCAGGAAGGAATGAAAAGCTTAAATCATTTACTAGAAACTAGCCTGAAAATTCAAATATTAGACTGCTTAATTTAGTATATTAACCATGCTTGTTGGAAATGTTGAATAAGTGAGTATTTGGACTCTCACCTCAAAAATGTATGCATATTTGTGCATATGTATGCCTATATATAAATATATATATGGTTCTTTGAGCCTAAATTTTATGTGGTCTTCAAGATGTTTTCTTCCTTTGAATAAGCCATTCGTGTGTGTAGCTGATATTTCTCTGTCTGAAATGCTTGCTGGTTTCCAACTCTGCCACAGTTTCATATTTTTAGGGGAAGAAGCTACTTGGAGATGTGATGTTCCATGTATATAGCTAAAGGACTTTTGTTACATCATGTATATCTTTGTGTGAGAATCAGTTTTGGACAGTTGTGGTTGTTTTGTTACATATATACTAGGATCTTTCAGTACTTTAAGCAAAAATAGAGAGTTGAATTTTCAGAAAAGATAAATTAAGGTTCAAAGTTGTAATAGAAGATAATTTAATCTGACCTTTTCTATTAGCAGTGCTTATGCATATTTATTCTTTATGGTCTTATGTTGTGCAGAGATGACCTGATTCATCTGCATTTAAAGTAGTTCTACACTGATTAAATTGTTTTAATAAGAATTTTTATTCAATACGTGTATTTCTCTTAGGAAAGTGTACATGTATTATATAGTCTTCTAATAAACAGAGAAGAAACAGCAGTGGCAGCAACTCTTTCAGCTGCAATGTGAGCAGGCAGCATGCTCCAGACCTGGAGTTCACAGGAAAGCGAACATCCCTGCTTCTCAAGAAAGATCAAAAACAGGCTTAAATCAGGCTTCCTTGCTAAAGATCACCAATGTCTGGGATAACCTCAGATAGGATAATTAAATAAGATTGAAGCAATTAGCATAGCAGTGGACATGCCGGAGCACAATGGGGACAAGATGAATCGTGTGCTGAAGGGAAGTCCACCACTGATGTTCATATGCCACAGGACGCAGATCTTTGTCCCTCCTGGTGAAATCACCTTCAACAACACATCACAGAACCAGGAAGTTAATACTAACTTCAAGGAGGGGATGCAAGCTAGAAACCTGTAAATTCTGCCAACAGGAGGAAAGCTCCATTTCTATCTGTTATATTAGGATACAAGTGAGGAAGAGAATGTGATGAGTTAAATGTTGGTGGCTATCTCCTCCGTGGGACAGAGGCACTCATCATCTAAGGAAGCTTGTTGATACTTGGAGTCCAGATTCATGCCATTGCAAAACTCCATAGGTTCATCTGACCTTCCAACTCTTCTCCCTTGCTGTTCACGCATGTGGGGACACCTGGGGTGAGTGCCTTGGTTACAAAAGACACAGAAAAAGCAGAGTTACTGAATGCTTTCTTTGCTTCAGTGTTTACAAAGGGCAGCCCTCTGGAATCCCAGACCCTAGAGAACCTAGAGATTCTATAACAAGATCAAGATAAACTCTGGGAATATCAAACATCATCAAAGAGCTCTGGAACCAAGTATGAAGAGCAGAGAAACGTAAGGCGGTGATTCCCTCAGTTCCTGTAGTCAAGGAAAAGGCCCAGATAGAAATGGATAAAAATGGATAATAACTCTCACAGAAACTGGATCTGACATGATATATCCAGGAGTGATATACCACTCCTGGATAAGTGGAATGTAAGGTGATGCTAAATATATTTGTGAATGCCCCTCCACTCTGACTTCAGACTCTCTGGAGCAAACACCATCAACAACATATGTCAAGCACTATGTGTGACTATGTGACATACTTAGAGTTATCAGCTTTTAATTAATTTCAGAATAATCTGAAATAGGTTTATTTTACATGAGGAGTATTTTAATACAAATAATCATATATATTCTTATGATATATATCTCTATGCATAATTGATTAATTGATCATACATATATGTTTACATATATGTCTTTAAAAGGATGTCATTTTAAAGAGATGCTAATCATCTGAATGATTTGATTTGAACTCTGAGCAAGTCAAAAATATCATGGAAAGAAAAAGGTTGCAATAGCAGCAAAACACTACAACAGAGAAAGCAGTAAGACTATGCAAAAGACTGTCAAATAAGCCAGCATTAATTGGGTTTAACGTCTACACAGAATCAGCAAAATATCTTTTGTCGCATCGCAAAACCCAAATTAATCAGATTCTGATTCATGAAACTATTCATTTCATGAAATGAATAAATTTAATGAACTCAATTTTAGCTTTAGATAAAGTCAAATTGGGGCACACCATGAAAATCCAACATCTCATGGATGAACTGGTTGTTTGTCTGATTCAGATAGTTAGAAAATGGGCAACCTTGCATGAGGTACGGAGAGCTTAGGAAAAGAGGAGCTACTGAAAGCCTTAGAGAAAAGAAAAGCAGGATATGCAGTCAGATCATGGTGAGGTGAACATGCAATCTTGGGAAATATTGGGCAAAACAGAATAGTAACTCAGAATAGTAGCAGAATAGTATTTATGGGACAGAAAATCAGGGGAATCATTTAAAAAAGAGCTCATTTAAAGAACAAGAGGAAAGAGCTTGCTGTGGTCACAATATATTGATTCAAAAGGTAAACTTAAACCAGGGTGCGCTATAGTCAAGGAAGTCCAAAACCAGATATCTGAGGCCTTCAAATATTAATTGCCCAGTTTTTATTTCAGCAATGCCCTGTGCACATAGTTCTGCTATATTTCATAAAGTTCCTGAGAGTCTGGTGATGTAGCTTGCCATAAATCAATTGTAATTAAACATGAGAATGAATTGAATGAACTCCGACTTCAAGAGACGGATTTGCGCTGATTTATACCTGAATAGCATTTCATGATTAAATACACTCTAGGAGAGGGGATAAAGATTGAGCTAGATTTATCAATTACTTAATAATATTAAGCAGCAAAATTGATGAGCACATATACTGAAATAAAACTAAATACTCCATAAGAGCTCTCCTTAGACATGACCTTTAACATCCAAATGATCAGGGAGAGTGAAATACAATGTTCTGGTCTGAACGGAAATTTCCATTCATGAAGAAAACAACCATACAGCTAGACTGACAGATATTGTCATGCAGAAACCACTGCAGAACTGACTCATGACTATTGATTATAGATAAGATTTCAGTGTGATATCTGCATAAAACTTCACAGGGGCCTAGCCCTAATGTTAGAAGTTTTCACTTTCCTACTGCATCATCATTTAGATACTTCACACGCAGAGGCAAAATGCAAGAGAGCTTCTTAAAATGCAGCAAGTGCCAAAGGAAACTATGAATTCTAAAGAAACCTTTTGTTTGTAGGTGTGCAGGTAGGAGTGCAGGAGACCTGTGAGTGCATGTTTATGAAGTGCCTTTGAAATAAGATCGTGCTTGGGGTTACTGCTAGTAATTTCCAAAGCAGTGTGTAAACTAAGGTTTCAAGCCTCCAGGACACAATTCTCTAAAACGCTATGTAATTTCAGCTTCTACTATTGTCAGCAGACAGCTGTTCTTTTGAAAGCAAATTAATAATTTTGTTGAAGAAAATATGAGCATACATTGGAAGCTGGTAAAAGACACACTTCCAGCCAAACTGTATAGGAGCCTGATATCCATCTGCAGTGTTCGCTGGAAATCCAGCTGTGCCAGACAAATCTTCCATTTATATATGAAATATATATATATATAGTGCCAGCCTCTCTTTGTTGATTATATAGAGAACTTAAATACTTTCTTTAGTAGGACAAATTCATTTTGCAACTATTTTTATGTACAAATTAAGTTAAAAACAAAACAAAACAAATAACATCAAATTCTACATTAGAAGCAGAAAAATATCCAGAGGTTTATCTGGTTTTGTGCAGAAATACAGCCTCTTGAAAATCATCAGCCCAGATGCAGAATCCCCTTTCTGTTCTTAAGTCACTCACATTTACTTTGCAGTTTATTTCTACTCATATTAAAAAGAAAAATTATCTTCAAAATCAATGAAATTCTCACAAAAGAAGAGTTGAATGGGCTCTTACAGTCCCAAATTTAGAGGACTTCACCCAGCTATTAATAAAGGCATGATAATAACTGAAATGTTATTATCACATTTTTCTCAAGTGCTACCGTTTTTAATATACTTAATGCCATTGTATACTTATTTAATATACTTAGTGTCATATTTATATGTGTATATATTTATATGTACATATGTATGTGCATATATATACACACATATATGCATATATATGTGTGTGTATGTAATGTATAGTAAATAGGAAAATCAAAGCTTCTTTTACAACAAGCTTTTTTTTTTTTTTCCCTAGATGCTCAAGAAACAGCTCTGTATTGATGTATTTAATTTTGCTTCTCTAAAGAAGAATCTCATTGAAGTGAGGGAGTCTCGCTTCAAACACAAGGAGCATTAGGCATAAGGCCAAGAGCTTACTCTGGGTGTTGACAAAGCAGAGCGTTGTCTAGAGAGTGGACTACAAGGAAATTAGAGAAAACATCAGTCTTCCTACATATTTCATGGTGATAGTGGTGTGGAAAGTCAGGCTTGTTTCTGCCACTGCTGCCATGCACCAAAGAAACATCTGTCAACCTCGATCCCAGCTGTTCCCCAGGTTCCTCAACAATGTTCCTTATCTGCCCCATTTTTTTCCATGGGAGGAGAGAAAGAGATGGCTATGTAGGCAAAATCCAATTGGCCAGTACAACTGAACAGCTCTAAAACTGCAAGTTGTTCCAGTGACAGTACTGGAAATGCCCTCTTTGAGTGAAATACAAGAACAACCTTGCTAAATGTTGCTCAATGTAGAGTAAACTTGTATACTCACTGAATGATTCCAGTGAGTATCTTTCTTTAAAGAAATACAAACTTCAAAAAAGTCAGATTGTCCCTTACTTTGTTCAAGTTCTTGAAAAGTTGTTTTATCCACTGTGGATTTAAAAACTTAAGGATTTAAGCACAGGGCTGCTGATACAGGAAAACAAGAGGAGCTCATGCACATTGAAGGGAAATCTGTGTAGTGCTACTGCTAATGTACCTCTTTAGGTACATTTTAGGTAATTTAAGAGGCTTTCTATAAAAGTACAACACATAAAAATTCCAAAGCTCAACACAGAAACAAAGATATCAGCTATGCAGATATTTTACTATTTGTTAAGAAGGTAATTCTTATAATATATTTATCTCTATATAAATCATTATAAAAAAGATTCTGAAAATGAGTCAGTGTAGATTATTATATTTTTAGGATGTCCAGCCACTTGCATGTCATTTACTTCATAACAATAATGAAGGTTTCTGTTCCATATAGCATACTGTAGGAATGAATTTACAATATTCAGAATCATTACCAAAGCAAGATCCCATTAAAAAATAAATAAAATAAGAAAAATAGAGACCATTCTGAGAACTTCAAAATGAATGCTAAGCTAAATAGTTATTGCCAATATTTCTCACAATCTTCTGGCAGCTCAAGGAAGATAAAATCCATGTTTCAACCTTTCACAGGAATGACATCTCCCAGTGTTTTAGCAGCTTTGTATCATGACCTCCAAGGAGCATTTGTATGGGACCAATCCATCTCCCATTGCAACCCAAATTTGAGCCATGGAAGAACATTGTACATTTAGAAACCTTTAGTTATTTTTTCCATCAGTCTCAGCACTGGCAGCAGTGCAAAGTGTGGGAGCAAAAGCGAATGCACTGAAAGGGCCACCAACTTCTGCAATAACACAGCAGAGACCTCCTCGCATTTCCTCTTTTTCTCACACTCATGCAAACAGAAGGCTGGGGAACTCATTTAGTCTAGAAGGCAACACAAGAAACCACCGAACTGAATGTTGATATGGATGTTGTCAGACATAGAATACTCAGTATTAAAATCATTTGAATGTGAGAGCTTGAAGTAAGCACACTTTGTAGAGATTTTAAGCATATACATATGTACATATGTATATATATACACACATATAAATATATATGCATGTGTGCATATGCATATATATTTATTTATTTATATTTGTACAAACTAGTTTGTCAACATTTTTTTCAGTATTTCTCATTTGCAGATACCTAGACATTTTGGAAAGGAGGAGTCAACTCATCTGAGCAGCACTGAAAGTTCCCAACGGTGGGAATTGCTTTTCTTCCTTGTTTTCACATATTTCTTCAAAGTCCATTACCACAGTTTAAAACCATTGCACTGTATAAGCATTCAGCCTACATCCCCCATTATGTTCAAAACTGTGTAAACAACTTACCAGGAAAAAATAAGCTGTGATATGTACATTCAGCCAGCACTAAAATGTGGAGGCAGAAAAATGATGGATGAAGACTTCCAAAACCAGAAGTAGGAAACAGAAGTTCTTCATTACAAACTCTTTTTTTTTTTTTTTTTTTTTTTCAAACCATGAAAATACAGCT
>JAWLRI010000853.1:470486-545356 GCA_034781795.1 Crypturellus tataupa | reverse complement strand
GAGGATGATCAGGGGCCTGGAACATCTGCCCTGTGAGGAGAGGCTGAGGGAGCTGGGCCTGTTCAGCCTGGAGAAGAAAAGGCTGAGAGGGGACCTGATCAGTGTGTATAAGTATCTCAAGGGAGGCATTAAGGATGATGGGGCCGGCCTCTTTTCAGTGGCGAGTGACAGAACTAGAGGAAATGGCCACAAACTCAGGCACCAAAAGTTCCACAGGAACTTAAGGAAAAATTTTTTGACAGTGAGGGTGACAGAGCACTGAAACAGGCTGCCCAGAGAGGTTGTGGAATCTCCTTCTCTGGAGAGCTTCAAGACCTGTTTTGATGCAATCTTATGCCAAGTGCTTTAGGCGACCCTGCATTTGCAGAGGGGTTGGACTAGATGATCTCTAAAGGTCCTTTCTGACCTTAAGGATTCTGTGATTCTGTGATTCCAATTATAGCTAATTACAGTGGTGAAATGGGTATGAAACTACCCAGCACATTATTTCCAAAACTGGTGTCAAACAGAAGCTATGGAGCATTTTTATAATAAGGAGAACTACCAATAACAATGGCAATACATGGAACAGCACACAGTCTGAGCTTTCAGGAGAGAGTGGTCTCTGTTGGTATCTGTCCTGAGATGCTTGGCAAATTTTCTTACTAAACAAGATGATTTGAAGTCTGATTGCCAGTGAAATTACAGAGTTCGTCCAAAGACTATTGAAATCAAAGGGAAAACCCATTGACTTTGCATGTGTTTAAAGAGATTTCATTATGTGAAAAAAAATTGAGATAATACAAGCAATTCAGTAGACTGAAGAAAAACAATGTTGGGAACTCGTTCTATTATCATCACTTTCCTTAAACTAAATTAGAGGGAAAAAGCAGAAAGGGTAAGAGCCCTTTGATTACAAGCTGATTGATTTTTTTTCAACAAACAAAGAGCTTCCTTAAAAGCTTTTTTTTATTGATTTCAGTCATTTTGTGTGGGAAGAGAACACTCTCTTCCTTATCAAACAAACATTTGGGTTTTCATCCCTCTCATGAAAAACTCTTTTGATGCAATGACCTCACCTACATAAAAATCAACAGAATCCTCAGCAGCTTTGTAGACATAGAAAAGGTCTTTCACATACCTGTGTGTCTGTCTTTAAGTGCATTTTTGCACATTTCTATTCTTGCTGAATGAAAGGGTACATATCTGTCTTGAGGCGAGGCCACTAACACAACATTTTTAAAATATTGAAGACCTGTGGCAAATAAACGCATTAAACATGTTCATCACAATAATGCAGAGCAATGAAAGCATATATAATATCAACATGACTAGCCTGGTTCATCCACATTTTGAAATCTACAGAGCAGAGCAAATGAACAGAAATTGAAATATCGTAAAAATTTATAAGAGTTTTGGTTACTTGTTATTCAGATGTGCTCATAGATGTTAATTCTATGTCAGAAAAAAAAAAAAAAGGGTTTCTGTTCCAATGATTTTTGACTAAAATTTTAATCTTGCAAACATTTGTGCCTCTGAACAGTGTAAATATCAAGAACATCCCCACTAAATTCAATGCATGTGCTTGAATGTATAAGTGGATATAGTTGGGTACGAACTGACTCTACTTCCTCTGTTTGTGGTCTCCTGAGCACAATTTCAGCAGAAGAATTGGAAAATGGAGATAGATGATACAGTCTATTAGTCCAGAGAGTATCCTCAATACAGCAGAGTTGTGTTTTTGACCTTCCCTTTCTAGATTTTCCAGGAATTGTGCTGCTGGCTCCCTCCAGCAAACCTGGCTGAAACTGCCCATCATTTTCTTAGACCATCCTACAACGACATTGATTAAGTCTCTAAATTCCAGGTTGGGCTATCAGGTAGCAGAGGAGAACAGTGAGTGCTATCACATCCAGACTTACTGTTTTTTCAGGGACAAAACTTTTATCACTCAATACATCTTCAGTTGCCAAGCTAGCAAAATCACAGCATGTGGCTCACAGCACTTGTTTGAGAATTCTTGCCATTGAAGCCATCCCATGTAAACCCAATTCAATTTGAGCATGGCAGCCAAAGAGCAAATATTGCACTATACCCCAGGACATTTACAGAATATTTAAAGAAAAATCAGTGACTAAAAGTGTATTTCCTTTGCTTTCTGGAAAGCACAGTAATACAGGACATTTGCAACAGCTGTAGACGTTAGCACACCCACTTCAAGCACTGCTTACCTGTTTTTTGGCTGAGCTGGTAGAGGAAACATTTGCGCAGATCTGCATTGTCCCTGAAGGTCAGTTGCAAAAGTGACCCTGATTTTTTCAATTTCTGCATGAGCCACAGACCTAGAAGGACAGTTGATGCACTTTATTTATTTATTTATTTATTTATTTTACCGTTTTTCCCAATTATTAACAAGAGAGATAAAGAAATGTGCCTACTATAAATGAATATTCTAACTGAAACATTACTAGGTCCTTATTTCCTCTTGTTTTGTTAATTAACAAGAAGAAAAGTCTAGGAGTCTTATGGTATTCTCCCATATCATAGTAACATGAACACTCAGAAAGGTTAGACTTGGCATTCCTTTCACATATCACTGTTAGTGTCTTTCTCAGCCTTAGAGATATCTGATTTTACAGATAGTATAAAGGAAATGGAAGAGTAATGAAGAGCGTGAAAGTGAAGAGAGTGGAAGTAAGATCATTTCTTAGCTTCTGCACACCCCCAGCTTACCCAGGGAACATGGTTAGTAACCTGGCAGGTAATGAGAGCCTTCACAGCACCCAGGTCAAGATAGCAGGATGTATTTAAGAGGTAGGAAACAGCCCCTGGTGACTGCACTTCATCGTGTGTGCACCAGGAATTTAGGAAATGCAAGCATTTCCCCTGCATGACACTGAACCCAGCTCCAGAAGGAAATCTCTATGGGTTTTAAGTCTATATTTACAACAGCTCATCGTGTCATCGCAGTTTACTGCTGACACCAGGAAGCTGCACTCTCATGCACTCCGACACAGAGTAGAGCAAGTCCTAGTGCTCCAATTAACTCTTACCTGTACTAACCAAAGTACTGTTGTTGTAAAGGGTTCCCAGGTGAGGCCCGGAGAGGGACAGGAAGGTGTGTAATTTGTTGAGGTAATAACGAAACCTGGGTCGAGTTAGTACAGATCGGATGATAACGTTGCCAAGGGAATGTCCAATAAAACTGTTAGGAACAACATGATTACATTAACACAAAAAGACTATGTATTTTATTTAAATTACACGTAAAGGTGGCACTGTTCTTCTTAGTGCATTATATAAAAGTTTTCATTAACATGCCTTCTTTGCATATTTTCTTCAGCCTCTTATATACTCTTCCAGATATAACAGCGTAAAGATTCATCTCACTGACTTTAATGGCTTTTGACATAGGGCACCTCTGGAAAAGCTAATTCTACTGAATATTTATTATGACTAGACACAGTAACAGACCATTAATTATCAGAATACTTTACCTTATTCGGGATATGGAGAGATTATATAATTGGATATGCTGAATAATTTCATCCAATAATCGGTCAGTCATTGTATCAAAATCAGCAAATGTATCGGTCTAGTGAAAAAAAAGCGAATCAAATCAGTTGGTGAATTAAAATGTACTGCATTTATTTCTGTATATATAAATTATAGAACAATGATATTTTCAAAGTATAACACAAGAAATCTTGAGTATTCAAGTTAGGACCAGAATCATCCTGAACTCCTTCATAGGCCATGGAAACAGAGCCTCTGCAGGACAATTCATATTTTAAGGGGATTAAGTTGCCTTTCATTATTACTTCTCTTTCTCTGCTGACTGTACTTCATTCAAAATTAGCCATGTGTCACGGCAGGAAAAAAAATGACCTACAATTTGTTAATAGTATAATTAAAAATACATGATTGTTTGATTTCAGAATGATTACTATTTATTAAAGTGCCTTGATGTAACACTGGAGAGAACTGCTAATGCTCAGCCTCTATAGGCACTGGTCTGTGCATGTGGAAGAAAAGCTTTTGGCATTCAGGGATTTAACAGATTACCAGGATGAAATAGTTTACAGTACTATACACTGAAACATGGTTTGTGTCAATCTGAAGACTGTGATTCCAAATTATAGGCCTCTTTAATGAAATGTCATGCACTATTCAACAGTTATCAGTTAGAGAATGGATGCCAGAAAAAGACTAAACACTTTGTTGCTTGCAGAGGTGCTGCCAGTTGTGATGCAAATACAAAACAAACAAACAAACAAAATATATTGTCCAGTCTATAGAACTGCAGGCAGATCTTCTTATTCAGAACTGTGTCATTTGGCAATCTAACTGAGCTCTAAATCCAGTTTGTAACTAATGAGATGCCACAAAAACCATCATCAAATATTGGAACAGCTATTCAGAACAAACATATCTAGTAATTAATGCTTTTGTGACACAACTCATCTTGCTAATTGCAGCTCTTGCAAAGGAAAACCGAGCATATTCTGTTTGTAACACTGTCTTAAAATTAATGTTCTCATAAACTACAAACAGTCCACTAACCTCCTGCCTCTGTTTTGTTGACACTGATAATTAATGATTTCTTCCTGTGCTTATTATCCCAAAATTTTCAGGTATTTTAAAGGTTGAAAAATACCAGTCCAAATGTTAATCACAAACAAAATCCATCCTGTGCCATATTTCACCAGGTTATGTCTCCATCCTTCACTATCATCTCAGTCTCAATGAGCTTGACAAATATCTCACAAATGAATGCTTAAAAACAGTGAGCTGCATTGTCCTCTACAAGGTAAACTTCAGCTAAACAACTGAATTCATAAATGATTTCAAGTGTGCTTCTGGAACAGGATAAAAATAATAATAATAAAAAAAAGACTGACAGGATGCTTTAAAATATGTAGATAACCATCAAGCCACATGTGTCCTGTTTCCAGTGCCTAATTCTAGTTTCCACTCCATAAAAAGAGGAATAAAAGTTCTCATTATGGGCTCTGGAAAACAGTAAACTGACATGTTGTAAGAACTAATGCTTTCATCCTTGGAAAACCGAAGAGCCTTTAATGCAAGTCTGTAGTGGTCTTGTCATTAACAAAATCATGTTTTCAGGTCCAATCTCTTACTGAAAGAAATGTGTCCTGGAAGGTGGCAAGTTCACCGTCTAATATCAAATGGTCAATGAAGAATAAAATAATTAAAAAAAAAAGTCTGATCTGTTAAGCAAGGAAGGTTGGGAAGTTTTCACTTATGTTCTTCACTTAAGATCTCTTCATAAATCAAAACAATGTTTTTGCCTGGCCACTAGGAATTCTTATCTTGTGTATAAAGGCAGACATCTGCATCCTTAATGCTGATTCATTGCAAAGCAGAATTCATTCGTGATTCTCTGCTTATACTAGAAATGATTTTTTGTTTTTCGGGTAGCTTTTTTTATCATTCAAGGAAATAAATCTTGTAAACATTACAGTAGAGGAAACAGAAGCTGGTGGGGCAAAAGAAGAAAACAGCTGCTGCCTTCTTCTGGGTATTTCACTTCCTCAGGAGAACTTAACCTCACTAAACATGCTGTTTTCTTTGTGTGCTGTTTCACATTGCATTGAGCAGGCAGATTCACGAAATTGCTATTCTTGCAAAATGGCAGGATAAATCAATTAACTTCTTCTAAAGTCCAGTCCTACAAGTGCTGATGTCAGTTAAAGTACCTTTGATTTCAATGCTAAGAATCTTTTCTGGTTAGTTTAAGCACCCTGTCAAGGGAGTTGGGAGTGGAACCAGGCTTTGTACTAAACCCTGCAAAAAATTCCTTAAATTCTCCAGCACTTTTGGTCTCTGACAAATAGCCACTTGCTAAAGGCAATGTCAACAACTTGAGGGTCACCTAAAGAAATATAGATACTAGTTCTATACTACCTGATTTCTTTCCGACATTAGGAAGTCCAGTTTTCCACCTGGGAGCCCCAGTTCTATAAACGTCTTTACCAACCGCAGATCTGCACTGTTGCCTAGAAATAAATGGCACTTAATTAGCTTTAATTCAGCAGCAAAATAACTATTACAAATTCAACTTAAACTTTCATCATTTTACAAACCTTGATTCTGCTAAGTGCTGAGCCCTGCTAAGACAGCTCCAGTGGGCAGTAAGACCATACACTGAGGCAGGATAGGAAGATCAGCAGAAGCCTGGTTAGGGGATATCTGGACCTCAGCCCTTGCTTGCTGGAGGAGTACCATGAGCCAGATAATAGTGGGGAGGAAGGGGCAAAGATCAGGGCCAAGTTGACTCTGTCTCCTCATCACTGGAAAGCCACAAGCTCTCCCAAAAGGCTGAAGTCTGACCTGCTTAGCTACTTTCCAAGGTCTCCGAAGCATTTTGTTGGAGAAGCAAGCACCCCTGCCTCCCGAGGAGGACATTCCTGACAGCTGGATATTGAATGGGAAAGTTCAAGCCCTTGCTAGAGCCAGGGAGTGTTCGTTTCTTCCCTTTATGAGGCTGCCGACTATTTTGCAGTTTCACTTGCTCCTTCTCTGTAGTCTCAAAGTTCAAGCCTTCTCCTTTCCCATTAAAAACATACCTTTTCAAGGGATGTTTCAGTTTGAATATATTTGCTTTCTGTTTAGAAAGTGTGTATTTTAGAAATTCCAGATGATACTTCCTCTACAGTGATTAATGATTCCTATCTCTTACTTTCTAAAGCAAATCATCTTCTATGCTGTAATAGTACTTTTTTTTAAATTTTAATCATGATTTCACCTTGATGATACACTGCTAAACAACAAACTCCATCAGAATAGTAGAAGGAGTTATTGTAATGCACAGGTAAAGACTGATTTCCTTTCTGTTTAAGCAATAAAAAGAAACATTTCTTAGAGCAAATATTTAATGTTCACACAGATTCTTTATTACAGCGAACTAAAGAACATACAAAGGGCTAAGTAAATGCTCTCTGCTGACTCCCTATTCTTTCATACTTGCTGAAGATATACCTTTTCTTCATCTATACCAAAATGACTATAATGCATAGCAATTCTGCTTGGCCTTACCATCCAACCCATGGACACAGACAACCAGGTGAATTCCATCTTCCAAATTTTCTTCCTCTTCCTCTGGTGGAAAATATGGGATATCAGAAGCTAGTACAGATAAGTCACTGTACAGAAATCCTTCAATCTTCATTTCTTTTTTAAATTTTTCTTTGGCCTGATAAAAACTGGAGAATACATTAATTAATTGCAATAGAACTGGGTGTTCAACAACAAGCCTTTCAAAAAGAAATGAGGAGAATGGTGCTTGAAAGAAATTACACCTGCTACTCTAAGACAAGCTATGGCATTGCAGTGGAGAACCAGCTACTGGATGTCAATACCCAGCTCCAGGTAACCTTGGCTTCATGAGGGTCAGATTTTGAAAAGCATTTGGATGCCAAACTCCCACTCGCTTCCATGAGGTTTAAGGACTTAATACCTTTGAAACTCTGAGTCTCTCTGTGTTTCAGTCCTTGCTGTCTACTTAGATTACTTAGTCTGAATAAATCATTTGTCTAGTCAGATTATTTTGCTCTAACTCCTCCAGCAGCAATGCATGTGTACACTATGCTCAGTGCATTAGGGCCCTGAAATTTGTCAGAGTCTCTCGGCATTGCAATAACATTAATTAAAGAAGTAATTAGACATTCTTACTTCAGCATCCTTTCATTGGCCTCTTCATCCATCTCATTCAAATTGGAAGAGACAACTCCGAAAGAGCCCAGCGGCTGGCGTGTGATGGGAAACACAGCCTGCTTTGAAGAGAAGCTGACCACAGCTGGGGTCTCCTTGAGCACGGAAGAGAAGGGAAGACACGTGGCAGTGCAGGAGACGGACAGGTTAACCACATCACTAGACTTTCTGCTTTCCAATGCTACCCCTTCCGTTGTCGCCGAGTGAAACCCGGTTCCATTAGCTACAAGTTTATGCTCTCGGTTGTCAAGTTCCTGAGGAAATTCAGCCTGCTGGGATCCCACACCAGGCTGTGCTGAGGTGGGTGAATCGCTGAGCTCAATTTCTTGCAACCCTTGCATTTCTGCATATACTGCCACACTTTTGTCAGCAGCAGTGTCATCACTCTCTTCTTGCACTGGGCCAAAATTGCTGGAGGTCTCCAACGGTGCTGGAACAGGATGGCAAAACTCTGACATCAGCTCCATGTCATGTGAGAGATTCTCCTCTCCTGATACCCCAAAACTGGAATAAAAGCCTTGCTGTATGTTCAAACTCTCTGGTTTAGGCTCATCTTTTGGATCCTCAGTGCATGTATCAAAATTACCTATGTTCATGTCCAAATAACTACAAGTCCTTGGTGTTTTTAAGCTGCACTCATCATTGCTCTCCACTGATTGGCATTCAGAAACATTATATCTGAGTTGCTTTTGAGGTGTTTCTGCACATTCCAAACTGCAATATGTCTCTGAAAAATCTTCTTTCTCCTCTTGTAACTCAATGTTACTGCTACTGTGTTTGGCAGAGGGGTTTGTATGTCCTTTTGGTTCTAGTTGACTACTTTCAGTGGCAAGTTGACATGCAGAAAAATTCACAATTAATGGGCTGTCTCCACTCTCTGTCTCCATGCGCCTCTTTAAGTTTCCTCCTGAGGCTCCATTGGGCACTTCACTGTGTTTGGATACATCCACCTCCTCCACAGGCTCTTCTGGGCTACTGATCTGAGGAGCTGAAACAGATTTGGTTAGTTTGGTAAGCTCTACTTCCCTCTCCTCTTCCTCAAAGGGCAAAGAGCTAATTGACGTGAGCGATGCTTGGATCCCACTGGGCAAGCTAGTATTGCTTTCTGTGTGGCCGCCCTCCAGGGAATTGCGGTGGATGGCATGTCTCCGTACCAAGTGGTGCAGGATCTCTCGATCGCTGGGCAGCTCCAGCGCCCGGCTACGGGCATCAGACCATGCCACTGAGCTTGGTTCACTTTCAATGCCCGAATCAGATATTATTGAAGAGGACCTCTTTATAACACCTGACATCAGGGTAAACTCTTCACCTTCCTCAGCTCGTTGCTCCTTGGTGAACAATTTCATTTCAGTGCTGTGGGTTGAAGGCAAAGCTTTCAAAACAGGTAACAGAGCCTTGGCATCTGGGTCTGCTGGTTTCTCAGGACTGGCTAGTTCTTTCAGTGCAAGTTCAGATGGAGGGAAATTACTTGTGGGACAAGAAGATTCAACTGTTTTATATAATTCAGTTCTGCTTTCCAAGCCATCAGCTCCAAATGTGTCGCAGTCGTCCTGAGCACTAATGATTAACATGGGTTCACTTTTTAAGGAATCCTTATTGCTAGGTTTTGTATCTCCAAAGGTAACATCTGGTGCAAGTCTACTGTCTTTTAATGAAACATCCTCAGAGGTTTTCAAGTCCTCTGATATGCATTCTGTATTGCCTGGCTCCGAGTTCCTTGAAACAAAAATATTTTCTGTTTTCCTTTGGCCTTCTGTGTTCACTGTACATACCTGAGATGTGGAGTGCTGGTTTAAACCTTTAGCTGTGTAAGCAGCACCTTCAGTACCACCATATATGCAGGCGGGATTCCCATCTATTCTGTCTGTGTGAATTAGCAGGGTACCTTTTCCAAAGTCTCCTTTCTCTGCTGCATCATCCAATGCAAAATCTTCCTCATTGCCTACTGCATCCACTTGGGTGTCTGCAGGAATCTCAAAATCTGGGAAAACATCCAAATTCTCATAAGAAAGAAAGAACGAAAGAAAGAAAGAGAAGGAGGGAAGAAGGGAGGAAGGAAAGAAGGAAAAGAAGTGATACCTTCAATATAATAAATTACCCCAAGATGATGGGAATCTTTGAGAAATTATTATAAGATCTAAAATGCTATGCATATTTATACTGTATAAATCATCCATATTTTAGACATATATAGCAAATGAAAATGTCAAAAAAGTATGCAGTTGTTTTTAGCAAGAATAACACCCACTAACAGTTGTGTTTAGGCAAAAAGAGACTATATCAGTAAAATATACTTTTCCCAGAATAATTTTATCTACATTAATAATTTTTACAGCAAAGGTAGGCCATTCAGAGAAGACTCTACATGCTTCATAATACAGAGTACAGATCTTGCTTTTGAGTCAATTTAATTATCAAAATATCTCTGATGAGCAGTGTTAAAACTAGGCTGTGTGATGTGATAATTCTTCTAGAGTGGAAATTTGGGACCTCAGGCCATATTTACCAGTCTATGATCACTCACTGTTTTAATACTATTGCTTCATTTTAATCTTAAAAGTTAAAAAGGAACCAAGGACTATGAGATTGTACCACACATTTGTGCAACTAAATCATTTTTTAATTAAAAATCAAATTTGGGTATTTTTGAAGAAGTAGTGCTGCCTTTTAGGGACAGAGTTGGGCTTCGCGTTTAAATTGATTGATTGAGATTTTTTGTTCTGAGCTCTCTTACCACTAGATGTCACACTAGGGACGAAATCCATTGTGTCATTTTCCTTTAAATTTATAATGTAAAAAAAATAATAATCCAAAAGATTTTCTTTCCCTTCTAGATTTTATCTCCATTTCCTGTAATTAGCTTGCTTTCTCTGAAGATAAGAAATATTAAATTGCAAGAAATACTGTCTGGTTTGCTGCTAAGAAAAACGGGAATTTATTTACATTAAATAGTGTTTATGCTCTATTAAAACCCAGGCAGAGGACTAGTCTTTAACACTAACAAGAAACTCACTCAGATCTTTCTTCATCATCAGTGACAAGGACAGACAGATTTTTTTAATGCTACCTCATCACTTTCTACAACAGGAACACATTTATTTCCTTGGGATTTTTCCTTCTTCCCTTCTCTTCCCAATTAGAACTTACATCCTATTCTATGACAGTAGCTGGAAATCTGGGTGAAAACACACAATCCTGTTTATTCCTGATGGAACATTTAGGCATCTCTCCAGCTTCTTGATCCTTATACCACAGCTACAGCTGCCCTCTTCTTGTGACTGCAGACCCAGCTGGCCAGCGTGGTGTGACCAGATAGCAAAATCCAGGCTCTGTGTTTTTTCTGTGCTTACTGCTGTGTTTACTGAGTGCATACTGCTACCTTATAAATAAATCAAATTGATGGTTTGTACCTGCTAAAGGGGAATATCTCACTCCATTCCTAATTCTTCATATCCTTCTCAACCATCTCCAAGGCAGAAAAAGGAATAACTTGGGGGCTGAGGGTTAGTTTTCAGTGGTTCAGTGATTTAAAGCAGAATAGGAAGCAATTAGATGAGTGCCAGAGGCAGCCCAAAGTAAGTGATAGCTCATGAAGGAAAGAGGAAGTGCAAATGCTCTCAACCCAAGCTGTACTTTGCTGTGTTTCACTCACCTTTGCAAGGCACATCCGTGTACCTGTCTTCAAATATAACCGGGAGTGTGTTACAGTCCCCATCTATTTCGAGGCATTCTGCTGGCAGAGGGGGCATGCTGGTGAAGTACTCTGAATTCCGAATTTCTGTAGAAATATGTCCGTGACTTTGGATCCTGGCAGTAAAATACAAAAGCAATTGAGCATTGGAATAATTTCAGTACCGTTTCTCAGTCAGTCCTGCAAGCCAGACAGCAACATTAGAGTGGCAATCAGTTAGTTATGGTTCCCATGATTGGATACTGGAACAATATCGCTTAAAGTCTGTATTAACAACCTCAGTGACAGGATGGAGTCCACTTGCACTCTCCACAAGTCTGCAGAAAATACCAAACCTGGAAATGGGGAGGCTGATATGCTAGAGGACAGGATTTCTCCTCAGTGGAATGCAGGCAAGCTGAAGACAGGGAGATATCGCAAACTCAGGAATCATCCAAAAAAGGCACTTGCCAGATTGTGCACCAGGGATGGAGTAACCCCATGCAGCTGTGCAGGCTGAGAGAATAGTTGGTATAAAGAGGTTTTTTTCAGGAGTTCTTAAGTAGGAGGGTATACCGATCATGGAGCCAAATTCCTTTGGTAGATAAAGGGTCATAGTGGAAGAGGCAACTGATAAGAGTTTCATCAAGGGAAATTCCAGCTGGATATTAGGAAAAAAAAAGTCACTGGAATACTGTCGAATCACCAACCTTGGATATATTCAAAATGTGACAGACAAAGCTACCTAATGTGAGTTTGGTCCAAAGTTTGGTCCAGATAATTTCTTATGGTCCTGTTCAATATCTCCTTTATTCTATGATTCTGTGAAACTGTCAGTCAGAATTCAGTTTTAACCTTTTGAATTCCTGTGGCCGTGAGCAACATCAGAAGGCCTCAAAGACATATATACACATACAGCTTGTTCCACCAATATTACTGACTTTGTCCCCTCTTTCTGTCTCAGCTGTAAATTGGTTGGAGAAGAGGCAGTGCTGTACGGTAAGGGGATACCAGCATTCCAAAGAGAGGTACTGAGAGCTGATTGAGTTGACTTAGAGGTGTCAACAGATTGCATTCTGCTCACTTCAAAAGCTGTCTTTTTGGGCAAATTGCTACTGCTCTCTCTGCCACTGGCTGCTCTTAATTACTAAAACTTGTTGCTGTCCTCCCAAGGATCACCACAACTGTCTGCTATTGAATTCCTCATAAGGTTTTCTCTGCAGCAAAGGAGGTCTATCACTCTCACTGTTACAAGGGTTTCAAAAACCCAGATGCAGGAAGCAGCAATCAAAAATCTATTTGAACAGGTCAATGAGGAATGAGGCTAAGAAGGACAAATTTCAGGCTACCTGAATCACTTATATTGATCTGGAGAAGACTGCAGATATCTTACGTAGGTGTGCATGTGGAAGACATAAGACTCATCAGTCCAGCTACCTCATGCTTTTGGTCCATGTGAAATGTTACATAGTTTTCTTTATGAGATGTTAGATTAAATTCCCATATGGATGCTGCCTTAGGCTATAATAAATGCAATAATTTTTAGTTCTGATGAACATTCTTAAGCAAGCAACTTCCTTAGAAATGAGGAAAAACTTATTTCCAAGTTTGTTTATTTGTACCAGTCTTTGATGAATTAGTTTGCTTATCCTAAGGAATAAAGAGGAAGGCAACAAACTTTTCATCAGCTATCAGCTGGAAGCAAATCTAGGCATATCCCATAGGAAAGCACAGCAGTAATACTTCAGACTGCTGTCAGTGGGAGACAAGGAGTTGCCATGTGATAACTGGAAACAACACTGTTTTTGAATGAAGTTCTCACTGGCATTAATGGCATCAGCATTTCTCTAAAGACGGCATGTGAAAAAAAAAAACAATAAAATAAATCACTGAAAAAAATCAAGTCCCTGAAAATGACTGAAATCACTGAAAAAAAAAAATGGCATTGATACGTGTAAGCACAATTTTTTTTTTTGATTTGAAAAGCACCTTTTCTTTAAAATACCTGGCTGGGTATACTCTGGAATAGGTACTTGGCTTCCAGCCTCTGGCATGTCTGATACCCAACCTGTTCAAACACCATGCACTGCTCTCTTGGGTGAGGAAAAAATCAGTGAGGAAAATAGTTCTCATCTGCAGTAAATGGGCTAGTTTTCTGTGTGCCATGGAAAATGAAGGCACTTCATGCAATAGAACAACTTGAGAACAACCTGGTCCATGCACTCTACTTGTGATCACCACATTACTTGGCTAGAAGTGAGGGCAGAGTTAAGGAGTGTCCTCTAGGCAAGCAGTGTTGAACTGAAGGAAATGCTTAAGCTTTCATAGCATTTCAGCACATGTTTCATAGCATACTTCTATACTTCTGTACTTCTAAGTACAGTCCTGTGCAGCATTTATTTTTCCTTTGCATTGCTGATTTTTGAACAAGTAATTAGCAGGTTTAAGTTCATATTGCTTTCATTTTTCCTCCAGCTAATGTGGTGATATCCTCACTCAAACCGTGAGCTGTAGGATCCAGGGAATATTCGGTTTTGCAATGGCTATTGATCAGTGAAACAAGACACTTGCTTGAATTTAAATTTTTTTTCTGATATACAAAATAGTTCTGAATTAAAAAGTAAAATATATCCATGACTGCCTGCCCACAAAAAAAAAAAAAAAAAAAAAAGTATGTACAGTAAAAAGGAAATTATTACATGTTAAGCTTTTATAGTGCAATTCTAGTGCAGTTTCCTCCCTAATGAAATTGGAAAATTGGATCTGATGTACAGATTTGGGAAAGCTAATTGAAGGAAGACAGCAAAAAAAATATTTCTGCCTACCCTGAGATTAGTGTTATTGGAGGAGATAAAGCTTTGAAGAAAAGGTACCCAACTGCTCATGAGAAGAGAGGAGGGCAAGGAAGATCTCCTCTTTGATAAAGCGTGTTAAGCCATAATCTCCCTATTAAGTAATTCATACGTGAAGGAGAGTAAGAGAGAGATTCATTTTTATAGGGATCTTGAAATTAACATTATCTGGGCCTTGAATAACTTACCGTGCCACTTTTAGTACTTGTTTCAACAGGTTTACAACACAGGGCCAGACTAGACCCAGCAACTTCTCTCAAACCAAACTTCCCTCCATTTCCAACAGAAAGGACCTCATCCTGAACCAAAAAAAAATTAAGAAACTACATTTTCAGCTACTTCAGCTACAGGGAAGGCTTGAGGAATTACTCACAGGCCTTCCTGAAACGTCAGCACAGCCAGTTTCTGGTGCTCAGTGTAGAAGAAGGCTTCAGAGAATCTTCTTACCTGAGTGGGAAACACAAATATTAGGCCTCAGGTCTGCTGAAGAGCATAAAGGACAATCAAGCTAATAACAGACCAGCGACTGTCAAGGACAGATTCCCCAGGATGCTCCATCTGCTTTGCAACACTATCGTGACAGAAGGAGACAGAGAGCCCAGTTCTGCTTCACTTCTCCAGGCCAGCATGAAGCAGTTGGTGCTGCGCCATAGTTAAATGGGAGGAAAGAAATGTCCCTTGTCAGTAAATCAGGACTTCCTCGTGGGCATCTTCTGAGTCTTTTTAGAAGCTACCAAATTTACCATTTTCCGCCACAAACTGGAGAATCTTTTCCCACTGTACAAGTCATATAGCAGCAGTAGGGTAAGTGGCTAAGTTAGAACAATTTCTAGTTGATTGTGTCTTCTATGGGAATATCTACAGTAGCTCTCAAGAAGGTAGAAGTTTTATTCTCAACCCAGAGAGAATAAACCTTATCATGGTAGAAACACATCTGCCCATGTCATGATGCTTTACAAATGAGAGCTCTCCAGATCTCTTCATGGACTTTAGAGATGTTCAGAGGTGGATAATCAATTACAAAAGAGGCTCAGATCTGAAGTGGCTGGCAGAGCACTGAGTGTGAAATAAGCTATAAAAAATTCAGTACTGCTATCTGCCCTGGAATATGCTTTGGGATTCAATCAATCAATCATAATATGCAATCAGATGTACTAAGCTGTTTAACTGCCGCCCATACATTACTAATAATATTTGTGAAAGTGACCTCTATTACAGTGTTGGAGAATGGCAGCAAAAATCATATGTCACAGCATTTCAACTTCCCCCTAAATCCCAGCTGTGCTTCAGCAAATAGCCTTTCTAAAAAAAGGACTAGCAGCACTTAAACAGAAGCTGCTTCTCAGTAGATGACTTCTGAGCTGAGGTGCTCAAACTGTTTTCCATGGCTTGGAAAGTGTCATTAAACACAGTTTATACTAGAAAAAAATGAAGCACATGAAAGTAAGTAATTTGCCAAAAATGACGCTGGCAGTTGGCATCAGTTGAGGCTAGAGATGTGGTCTGCAATTCATCTTCTGAAGCTGGTTGTCCGCAGGGCCCTTCAGCTGAACAAGCCACCCCAAGTTCCCCGAAAGTTAAGAGGACCCAGTCAAAAGAGGCAGGGGAGTATGAGCATTAGTCATCTCCTGGATTAGATGCCTCCCTTCGGTGAGATGAATCATGCTCTTGTCCCTAGTGGCTGGACCTCCATTGACTTATCAGGAACCAGAGAGTAAGCTGAGACGTAGACACCTACACATTAGGGTATGAATTCTATTTTTTTTCCTAATGATTAAATCAGGCTATGACTTCAGCTCAACTGATGCAATGAAAGCAATATCTTGTTTCCTATACAACTGTCCACATAGTGGTTGATAACAGAAATGGTCCTAATGGAAGGTACAATACTTGTTGAACCAAGTAGGTATGACACAGTTCGGTTTTACCCTTAAATATAAGACCATTTGCACTGTCTTTATTATAAAATACTAATTCAAATAGCAATTTCAATGGAAAATATTAACAATTTGATGCATAGAGCTTACTAGGGGAAGGGAAAGTACTAACTACATGTATGTGACAGAGTGAAGAGACCAAACATATATTCTTATATGGTATTCTTAAAAGAGTTGAGATAGATAGATAAATTCTTTTTTGGGGTGGCTATTTATCGTTGGATTTATCATTTATGATAGATACTTAGCCTGCATAGGAAATTATACTCGATTCTACCTCAACCCATCCACCTCCTATTCCATGTTGTTTTGATATTTACAGTGTACTCCCTTCACACAGTACCCAGATCTCACAAAAGTAACATCCTGCTTTCCAGAAATTCAAATGTGATGTTATAGATCATATCTGACAGTAAAGGTACTTATAAGGGTGCCTAAAACTCATTGTTTGATCAGCAGAGATACAGAATTGAAACGTAGTTTCTGTGTGAAAGAGCCTTTTTCTTGCAAAGAACTTTCTGTAGTCTCAAACTCAGTGCTGACAATCCAGCAAGTTGCTCAGTGTTAGAGGGTTGCTTTTGTCCACAGAACTTGATTGAAGCTCAAGTGTTTGCCCACGTGCAAAAACTTACAGAAGAGGGATGAAACCTGTCATTAAGACAACCTTCCTGAAAAAGGGAAAATAACTTCTCCTTGGATACATCTGCAAAGCACTCAGCACAGTCTTGGGGCTTTTTTGTAAACTACTTAAAGGATTACTGTTGGCAACCACCATCACGGAAGGTTGTTTTTGCTGTTGAGAAGCAGTTGTAAAATAATCTTGGATTTCTTTGGAACTTGAAAATGGATTTCCCATAGCCATGTGTTCCTGGCTCCAGGGAGCAAGGCAATATCTTGGGAAAGGCCCACTGATAAAGTGGAGGTGAATGAAGTCACAAGGCCACTGTTGATTCCCTGTTCTTGAGTGGATACTGATGATCTGAAAACTTTCTTCACAAATGGTATTTTGTTAGGTCTATACATCAAGGTGGCAGAAGACTTTGAATAAATTGGCAAATATAGAGCTAGTTGCAGAGAATTCACTTTTATTCCATCCCTGTGAAAGACCACTCTAGCACTGCATTTTTCGAAGCTTTTTTTATGGTCACTATAGTCTATACTTGTATTCTTTGTAAGGCAATAAAATGACAAAATGTCACCATTCCACTCCTTTAGTTTTGAAACAGAAAAGAAGTTGTTTACCTAGCATAACATACAACTTTTGCTCACCTCCTCTTCATTTTTTGTCATATTCCTGCCATGCCCTGAATATATTCCTATGGTCACAGTAGTTTGGCAAATACTTAACCAGATATATTACTAATGTCTCTCTATCTGCAAATTATTGAGCTTACTCTTAACTAAAATTACCCTTAGCATATGATGTTCCTGAGTCAGATAAGCTGTGACTTCTGGATGGAGCGTTGCTACTTCCAGGAATTGTGTCCACAGGGCCAAGAGATGGGAGCAAATCCAGGCAAGGTCCTTGCTTATCTGTTCTGCTATCTTCTCTGGATTGCTCAACAGCTGGAGGAAAGAAAGGATACTTTGAGATCAAGGATGATCAGGAAAGAAAAGCAGGTTGTTGGATTAAGTCCTTTTAGGAAAAAATAATATATATATATATATACATTTACATACATATACGTGTATTCACATCTTTGATTTAGATTTTATTCTTAAAATTATTATTATTATCAGTCAGGTGAGCCTTTTGCTTTTGCCTTTTAAAGGCCACATGTTTTGGCACAAAGGGTCTTAGCTGCAGAGCAGGAAGGCAGGAAGCAGAAACACCCTCAATGTTTGCTCATATGCTTCACTGCAAACAAAGTAAATATGGAAAAATCCATGAGTGCGGATTCTAAACTATCCACCAGATGGTGATGGAGACTCTCAAATAATAAACCATCACTCATCACCGTGCCCTTTCTGAGAAGAAAAACAGCCTTCCCAGGATACCAGATGGATGATTATGGAAAATAAATAAATAAATAAATAAATAAATAAAATCCTATGTCCTCAACACAGGATGAAAACAGACATCCCAGAGTTGGTCATTGCTTTTGTCCTATGCTCGAATGGGCTGAGGTCCTCTATGCCCTGCAATTCTGCACCACCTGAGAATGGCAGCACAGGACAGCAGCAAAGTTTCTGCATACTGACCACTTTGGTTTGACTATTTCTTTAATAACAATAGATAGCTACTGTGTTTTACCTCTCCCGGATTGGCACAAAGAATGGAAAACTGAGCCTTTACCTATTCCAAAGGAGTCTACCTGGTGTGATGAACCAGGTATGACTCCCAGAAATACTCCAGAAGTAATGTCACAGGGAATCACTTATCAGTTCCTTCAAGGCCAGGTATCTATTTGGCTAGAATGGCAGAAAATGCTGAAGACCGGCTTAACAGAAAAAAACTGCAATAGCACAAGTGTCTGTGATACTGCAAAGTCAAGATTAAAAACTCTTTTTTTTTAATGTAAAAGAGAGACAAACAGAAAATTTGTGTATATAATAAGCACAGATAATCTTACTGAGTTTACATCCAGACAAAATTTGTATGCATAATAAGCACAGATAATCTGAGTTTACATTGTCTGTGTGATATTCTGATTCATCAATTTGCCCAAAATGTCACAAGTTCTAATACACCTTGTACTGGGGAAATCAGACAGATGCTGGTAGGCAGGGAATTCTGCCCCAAATCTCTCCTTACAAAATTAGGGCCCTACTTCATTTACTGGTCTCAATGTTGTATGCTCCATGTCCCTTTTAATGCATATTTTCTTCTATTCTAAAATCTTCAAGGGAGAAGACATTTTATTAATTCAAATGATATTAAAGGTATAAGAGCTATTTTATGGCTATTGACTCTTAGCATAGGAAAA
Source organism: Crypturellus tataupa (assembly GCA_034781795.1). Classification (NCBI taxonomy): domain Eukaryota; kingdom Metazoa; phylum Chordata; class Aves; order Tinamiformes; family Tinamidae; genus Crypturellus; species Crypturellus tataupa. Next base: position 526,257 of record JAWLRI010000853.1, on the reverse strand, counting down.
GGAAAAGGAAGAAGAAAGGGGAAAGAAAGAAAAAAAAGGGAAAGATGAAGAAGAAGGGGAAATAAAAGGGGAAAAGAAGGAAAAAGAAGGGAAAAAAAAAAAGAAAGGGGAAAATGAGAGAGCCCTGTCCATCTCTAGTTGCTGCTGTCTCACTGTACGGGAATACACAGAGCAAACCTGACAAGCTAGGGATGCAGATTACATCTCAAGGACTCAGTTGCCCAGGAAAAAGCCCAGTACAGGCTAATTAAAATGGGCACAGCATTCAGTTTTGACTATTCTCTTCACAAATCTTCTGCCAGGCATTCCCTGTTGCTGGACCTTTCCAACACCAGCCAGTGAGTCTGACTTGAACAATCCTATCACGTAAAAACAATCAGGAGGTTCTCTGGGGAGGTTACATTTGCTTCTTTGTTTATAAATCAACCAGACAATTAAAAAAATATTGTCCTTCCATTTTCTCCTGCTTTGAGTTTCCGCTGTGTCCTTGAGCTGAATACCAAAGTGTGGCAGGGTAAAACTCACTCTCCTTTCTTCTTTTCTTTCATTTATTTTTTGAGATTGAACCCAGCTTCTGTAACATAGTGGTAATTAGAAACTAACCTCATAGACTTCTCTCTATACGGTTTTAATAACTTTTTCTTCCTATACAAATGGCCATTTTTTTCCTATGTTGATCAATACTGGGAGAGCGTTCCCAAAGCTCATTTGTACACCATAGAGATGCATAAGACTTTTTTTTCTTTACTTTTTTTTTTTTTTTTTAATAAAAAAAGAGAATTGGACAAGAATTGAGAAGTATGGAGAAATTCAGAAATTCAGGCTGATATTTTTTTATGTTTACCAAGATAATTTGAACTTTTCCAGATTCAAAGAGAGTAAGTCCTAAGGAAACTCTAAAGCATGTTGTCAGAGCTCCTATATCTTTAAGACTTCTAGATTTTAGCTATCCAGTGGAGCAAAGACCAACCACTTGCCTAAGTAAAATCTGGCTAAAATCTAATTTCTTGAAAGGTACCCATGTCATGACTTAAAATCAAGATATTCACAAAGGTTTTCCACCCATGGGTGGTAGCCATCAGCCCACCAATCAAAAATGCAGCTTAAATGTAATTCCTGTTTGGTTTGGCTGCAGCTTTAGCCATTTATTACTATTTGTCTCATTGTTCTCCATGTTGGAAATTCTTCTTCATACCAAGATACCTGTGTGATAATCAAGTTCCCTCTCTGTCTTCCATCTTAACAAATCAAATTTATTAAAACTCTGATCATAAAACATTTCACCACATGTTCAAACGATGCTTGTGTTTCCTCTTGACACCCTTGGCAGCTTCCCTGAGTCTCACTTGAAATAACCACGGCAGAAGCAAGGACAAGACAATAATTCAACCATGGTTTTGCCCAGAATTGATAGTTTCCTTGCCGACACTCCACACACACTTAGGCAGTTTTATTTGAGAAGATATGGCTGCAAAACCTACCAAGGGGTCTTTTCTCCTGTCAGACGGAGAACTGTCAGCCAAAGAGGTGTAATGTCCACCTACCTAATATATCTTTCCTTTTTTCTTTTTTTTTCTGCATGCTCTGGTACTCAGGGGCTAAGTGCACTGAAAGATGCTAAAGTATTGCAGCTAGTGATTTGTTAAAAGTGACAAAAACATCATGTCAGTGAATAATAAAAATTATATGAATTTGGGGAAAGAAACATACAGTAAACTTTCTGATGGCACCAGATTCCTCCCACTCTGACACACAGTAAGGCTGTGTCAGTGCCCTTGAAAATTACTTGTATGAACCAAAAATGTTGAAGGAATTACCTTACCTGAAGTTCTGTACAAAACTGAGATAACGTGTCTTCCACAGATAACTCCTCTATGGAAAAAAAAACAAACAAACAAAAGAAGAAATCAGTCTGGAGAACTGTAGATGTGAATCGTTAACGTTCTGCTGTTCATCCAGGACAGAAACAGATCTTTTAACGTTACTTCACAACTCACGTTCTTCAAGCACAGTTTCTGTTCATGTGACTTGGACAATTAAAGCTTTTGCAAAGGCCTTGCCAGGTTAAAGAGAAAAGGATTTAGTTTTTCAATATCAAGCAACCAGGGCAGAAATTGGTCACTACAATTAAAAGAAACACTTGGAAGTTTTTAACACCTCAGAAGAGATATTTCTTTCTTCATGGCAGAAAAGCAACATGCAAAATTCCAAAGTTTCCACAGCAACACCCTCCTCCCTGCAATTTGTTTCTACCTTTCTGAATAAAGAGCCAACACTTGCATTATCTAGGAGAGCTCTGCATTTGCATCCAACCCAGCTCAGGGTCTGCAGATCTTCAGAGAGGAAGACGATCCTGACTCTCTGGTCAGGAAACCTCTACACTATGGTCATGTAACATAAATCTTTTGTTACATGTGAGACCATAATTGTCTATAGTCTATATTCTCTCTTACTACTAGTTTGCTGTCAGTTATTGCTATCTACAGCCAGCTCCATGTCTGTATGTGATATAGTATCAACATTCTAAATCCTGAGCAAATAATGCATAATAAATGAGTCCCTTTTTAGCTATTACACAGAAATACACCACATATATCTGACTGGTACTAGACTGAGCATCTCTGTATTGCCCTGGGAAGTGTGAAGTATCTGCTCACTCCTAGGGTGTACAGCATTCCTTGGATATAGTCCAGAGAGAATCCAGCATAGGGATGCTCCATGTTAACACGCAACAGACTATAAAGCAGGGGAGGCTACAAATTCTCCTGAAACTTTGACAGCTGGATTTTGCAATGTGACACTTCTTGATAATATGTATAAAGAAGCAAAAGGGCAGAAACAAAGTCCCTCTCCCAGAAATGTCTCTTCTTAAACAGTACTAATGAATGTGAGAGGATTAACTAAGATATTTGGCACCTTGAAAAGACTCGTCCTCAGCAGGTAAATTTTGGGAAACAATGAATTCCACTCATAACGTTTCAATTAGACTGTTAAATTTTTAAGATACTAATCAAGGGCCTAGGGAAAAAAAAAAAACAAAAAAAAAAACAGAGAGTCCATAGCGGGGATTTATGGTTTTTGATTCATTTTCACTATCACTAGATGCCCATGAAGAGATTAATCTGAACAAATATAGATGGTTACAATTGAATGAGTCATTTATGGTTTCCTCCTGGTCAGAATGGTGCAATTTTAGGTGCAATTCGTATTACCCTAAGGTCAATGGCACTACTTGACAGAAAAAAAGGTATTTAACTGTTCTTAATATGTCTCTTTCTCCCCAGTAACTATCCGGACACTATGGGAAAGATAGATGTAAAGATATATCTATCAAATGTAAATATTTGTTTAGTATTCATCATATTGGATAAATTTCATACCCCATGACTTCACTGGGCTTTGGATCAGTCTTCTAAGCACTAAGCTTAAATCAAACTTTCAACAGATTTTCACAATTTATGTGAATAAAATGATTTAAGCTTTTTTCCACACAAGCAGATAGATTTGCATTTAGCAAATCTACATGCGTTACAAGTACTTTTGCAAATGAAGTGCCTGATTCACCATTGACAGTCCTTTGAAATCTAAGTCAATTATATTCAGAAAGGCAATATGCATATATTTGGGGCCGCTTTCCTGTTGTGGTCAACCCGAAATGCTTAACTCACTAACTCCCTATCTATACGCCCATTCAGGTGATGCACAAATCACCTAAAAATGTGGCTGATAACCAAGATGTCTGAATTATGAGCTTTGTTGCATGCTGGGTTTTATTTGACAGGTCATAAGCTTCAAAGAAATACACTGTGCTTTTTTCTTGTGGCTCATTTGGGTAACATGTCATGTTCGCTTCCCAGACCACGAGTCGCAGACACTTCAGAAATGAAATATACAGCAGTGAACAATACATGGAGTGGAAAACAGGAGCTTTCATCCCATAACACTGTACAGTAGAATGCATTGCATCTCACAGTGGTAATAATACCTACACAACAAAAAAGGAAAATGTTCTTTCCTCCTTTTTTAAGCTGCTTGCCAATACGATCAGCTCTTCCAATACAACTCTCTCTGCAACACAACAAACTGATCACTTCAAAAATACGCATACAGGCACAAAAACAGAAATACATGAGTGGATTCCCTGAATTCAAAGAAACATTTGGGAGAGATGGAATTCATCAGGGATGCTCTGATTTTTCATTCTTTCACTATCAACATGACTAAATAGAGCTCCATTCCACAAATTCAGAGTGTCAGCAGTTGCACATCATTCCTCAAAGGCCTACAGAGGCTTCTGCCAAAAAGAAAAGAATTTTATTTGCTTGTTTTCTTCCAGTAAATCTATTAGACAATTGAATTAGGAAGAAGAGCAGAATCATTTTAAAGAGAAAGTTGTAATTATGGTATTGCCAAGGAAGAAATATATTCTCAAACATAAGTGAGGGAGTATTTTTCAATAACATTCATATTACACTTAATCTTTTTATGTTCAGTTTAGAATAATTTTTGCTCAAGAGAAAAAATTGCTATCTCATAGGAATTCAAAACTGAAAGATCAAGTCCTTAAAAAGCAACAAACTGTGATATTGTCCAGAGGGAAATATTTTGAGACATATATTAAAAATTGTATCCCTCTGCATTTCAGGACACCTTCAACGGGTGAAAATGTTTTACACAGACTAAGCAGACAGTCATCTGTTACAGTGTGGGAAAAAAAAAAAAAACGCATACAAAAAAACACAGATATCAGAAAATCGAAAAAGGAAAAAAAACTCTAAACAGCCTATTTTATTTAAAAGGTACCAATGGACTTTACTCAGAATTTAAAATTTTTGTTCTCTTACCCATCTTCAGCTGTGGTAAGTCAGGAATCTCCTTCAGTATGAGAGTGTAGTACATGTGAAGTCCTCTATGAGCATTCAAGAGCAGAAGACACAGATCCTTATGCCATTTGTATGCGTGCTGCATGCAGTTTTCTGAAGGAACGTAAAAACTACCCTGTATAACAAAAGCAGTAAGAAGAGAAAGATGCAGAGATGAAAATTCATTCTCTTTTTTTGTTGCAGAGTTTTTCAAAAATACAGTGGTAGGCAGCCTAATTTCTGTCTCCAAAGAGAGAATTTAAACATGCCTAAATCTACCTCCTAGACAGTTAACTAACCTGACCTATAAATATTCTATATGTACATTTTTGCCATACCATAGAAAAACTATTGCATTCCAAGAGTACTGCCATACTACAAAAATGTACATTGTGACACATTGTGAGACATTGCCCACTCCTCCTATCTACTAATGTAAGCTACTGTATACTCCAGGAGCAAAATCTGGTTGAGTAGCTCTTATGTGGGATGAGATTTAACTGGGCACATTTAATATAAAAAATTCGAAAACACCTGCATACCTAGTCAGGGCATGAGCTGAATGTGCATTAAGGCACATAAATCAAAAATTTGCAATTCTGACAAAAAACACGTGTTCTAGAAATTATTGTAAGTGCATGTATAATCCACTGATAGGTGGATCATGGTTGGTTCTAGTTGCCCCACACAGGAGCAATTTTTCTGCATTGACTTCGGGGGAGGAGAAGGAGTTATGAAGACACAGAAGTGAAGCGACAACCAAGTGCTCTTTCCTTGACATTATTATTTTATTTTATTTTATTTTATTTTATTTTATTTTATTTTATTTTATTTTATTTTATTTTATTTTATTTTATTTTTCTAAGCAGAGGCACCAAATTAGGACTCTCTCACTGATGCATGACTATGGAACAGCATGATCAATATGCAGCTTACTCCACTGCTGATCACTGATGGGCTAAGAACACAACCCATTTTCTCTTATACTTGAATATAACCATCTTCTCTGATAGACTGATGACAACTTTTATGAAGTTGAACTCTCCAGGAGCAGCAGTGAAGACTCCCCAACCACATAGCAGTAGACCTCCTGCACATTTATATCCCTAGAGCCTGTATTGCCTGGCTTTTAGTCTCTACTACATTGCTCTTAGCTTGAGCTAGAGTGATTTCTCCATCTTTTTTGTGCAGATGATGAGATGAGATGTTCACTGGTGTGATGCAATAGACATAAAGGAGTCTGCATACCTAGATCACAGAAAAAAAGTTGGTGAAAATAAAGAGAATTGTTACAGCTTGGAAGGCTTCAGAAATCTTCAACCTTAGCATGATTCTATTGTCTATTCTCATGACAGAAGAAATAAAAAGGAAGCATAAAGAAATTCTCCTAGAAATAACAGAAAATTGGAAGGGGATTAATATACAATGTCAAGAAAAAATATGTCCTGTAATATAAATCATTGCTGATTTTTTTAGGCTAAAGTTCATCTGGTATTTAAACACTACACTGACAAGTAGAAGAAAAAATGTGAGACAATTTAATATTTCCTATCAGTGCTATAATATGGCATTATTATACAAGCCAACATTTTAACGGGTCTATTTGCAGTCTTTCTTGACATAAACTGTTGCTTGAAGCTAAATATAAAAAAGAAAAAAAAGATAAATGCAACTGCAGGTGGTCTAAAAAATATGTGAATTAAAGACCTCAAAAATCTATCAATTAGCTCTAATAGCATTAGTGTTTGTCAACTTTCTATATACTGCCTTTTCAATTTTCATTTCAGATGAATTATTAAAATTTCTTAGAGATCAGATAATTCAAGTTATTGAAGTATATTATCTAGGAGAATATACTTCACAAAGATTTATATAGTGGCAAATATAAAATGAAAAAGGAAATAACACCCAGCATTTAGCTTACTGAATATAATGTTTTGATAGCATAATTTAGCCATCTCTGTAGAATCTTAGAATAATTTGCATTGGAAGGGACTCCTGAAGATCATCTAGTCCAATTATCTACTCAAAGCAGGTCTAATCAGGTCAGATTGCTCAGGCCAGTTTCCACCTGAGTTTTGAACACCTCCAAAGAAGTAGGTTCCACAACCTTCCAGGGAAAACCGTTCTAGTATTTGGCCACCCCTGTAGTACCTTTTCTTTTCCCCTTTACATCAAGATGTAATCTCCCACATTTCAACTTGTGTCTGTTTCTTCTCTTTTTATTGCCCATTGTGTCTAAGAAAAGTCTGGGTCTATTTTTTATTTTCTGATTCGGTAGTTGTAGACAGCAAAAAAATCGTCTCTGAACCCACACTTAGCAAACACAGTTCTCTCAGGTTTTCCTCATACATCCTTTGCTCCAGCCCCTGAATAACTTCTTGTCCCACTACTGGATTCACTGTAGTACGTCCATATCCATGTTTTACTGAGGAGCTCAGAACAGGACAGCGCTCTGGGTGCAGTTTGAGAAGTGCTGAAGAGAGAGGAATCATCACTTCTGTGAACTGCTGACAGTACTCTTGTATCTCTGAGCTCTGTAGCTCTGTACTCAGTACTCTGCTCATGTAGCCGAGGATGCTGATGGCCCTTTCTGAAAGACTCTATCACTGGCTCATTTTCAACCTTTTGTCCACCAGGACCCTCAGCTGCCTTGCTGCAAAGCTGCTTCCTAGACAGCTGTCCCTCAATCTCCACTGCTGCACAGGGTCAGTCCATGCTAGATGCAAGACCACATTTGTTTTTGTTGGTCTTCATAAGGTTCTTATTGATCCATTTCTCCAGCCTGTTGAGGTTCCCCTAAATAACCACCTTCCCTCCAGCCTCATACCAACTCCTCCCAAACTGGTATCACTTGCTGCAAATATTGACCAGCCCATCTTCCTATTCTTCCCAAAGAAAAATAGGTGCCTTCTGTGCACCCTCTTTAAAGCTTTTAAGCACAAACAAGTGCTCCATGTTCATTGATGCTGCCCCTGTTTGACTTTCTGCACACTGTAATGGACCGTTCTTGTGCTCTGAGGAGAATATCCTGGGGGATTAACCAGCTTTCCTGGGTTCCATTTGTCCTGTAAGGCAGTTTCCCATGAGATCCTTCAAAGTGAGTCCAACCAATATCTGAACTTATGAAGGAGTATAATGCTCCTGCCTATCTCTCTCAACTGTCTGAGGACCTTAAACTCCACCGTTGCATGAACACTGCTGCTGAAAGAGCTGCCCTTGGTCGGCCCAAGAGGAGATTCACAAAGTTCTGTCCCTAATGGTGGCTCAGACTTGCAGCATGACACTAGGGAATACCTGACCCAAACAGTCACTCGTCAAACTAACATGTGTTATTTCCAGCCTTCTGTGACCAGATAGTTTTCAAAGATGCTATCCAGACCTCTAATTTTGAGCAATATCATTACTCACCCTTGAGAGGCTGAGAGATCTTCCTTTGTTAAGAAGATCTCAGTTTTACTTCCTCTTTTGTAAAAACAGGGATGAGAAGCATTTACCTATCTTGTGTTTTCATTTGAGTTTCTCTGCCAATTAACCCTACAGACATGCTCAAGATTTCAGGACACAAATTAGATTAACACAGTTCCAAAAATCTATGTAAAAGGTCAGATTTTTCTGGCAGTCCTTTAACATTAAATCTCAGACCAATTATGTTCAGAGACATTTTCCTGCAAAAGCAGCAGACACCTGGAATCATTACCCCACTAATTTGTCAACTGAAGAATTTAAATGCCAAATTAAATTTATTTATTTATTCCAAAGACATCTCTGAGAGTGATGACACTGTGTTATCCTATGTGTGAACAACAGGAGAGCATAGGAGAATAAGTCGTTTCTAAATCATAAAGAAAAAACAATGCTTTTTTGTATTTGTAAAATGTAACTGAGTTTACACAAACTGATCATCTTCTAATACTAAGTACTGCAATGAAAGAAAAACTAATTCGGTGTAGTTTTCACGGAAAAGGGTTCCATTTTTGTATCTTCCAAAGGGGGAAAAAAAATACTAAAAAAGGGAAGGTAGTCAATTATCTTCAGATATAGTAAGATACAGTAAGAACAGCAAGAAAACACTGGGCTCTGAAAGGACTTAAGGAAACATAGCTACCTATTTCTGAAAGAGTCATCCCCAGATTGCTGAGAGTTTAAGACATTTTTAGAGAATAATTATTTTCATTATAAAGCATGTGTCAAGTAATTGAATTGGGGCTATTTATTCCCATTGATTATGTAGGAAGCAAAAATTTAAGCTTATAGACACATGTATTTGGAAGCACTGAGTGCAACCACCCTAGTTGAGTAATTCTTGCATTCTGTCCATCAAAACAGCCAAGATGGACCACTCCAGCCTCAGTGCCCTGTGGAAAGTCTGTAAAAGTCCTTCAAATTACTTTGAGATAAGGGCAATGCACAAGTGTGAATAGCAGATGGAAAGACCTGCTTCATGTTCTTCTCTGTCTTCCTGACCCAGCTCTCTTGGAGGAATGTCTACTCCAAAATCAGACATTGCACCTTGAAAAAATCCTTGTATGGGAAGAACAGCACTTCACAGTTTGTAACTTAAGGCTGTGCTGAACAGGCAGAATCCAGGCCATGCTGTGAATGAGTAACAGTCTATATCATTAAGCTGAAGCATCTTAATGTACCTCCTGGCAACTGACTTTGAAAACACATCATTTAATGAGAACATCTATCCTAGATTGAAAAAAATACCTTGTTGAGATAGAAAGTCAGCATGATGAAAAAAGATGTCAAGTTCCAAATCTTAAGTCCTTCAGAAACTTTAAGATATTAATGTCCTTAAAAGGTTGCTCCTGTCTTCTGCTGAAGGTTGTCAGACACACCAGAGGCAGAACAGGAACAGTGATTATTAAACCCACCTCAGGGAGAGTTTAAGTTAATGTGGTGGATGTGCACTAAGGTTTGTGCATCCTAATCTGCCAAGGACCCCAGCAGGGCAGACATCTGCCAGGTGATGACATTATGCACGGCTGCAGCTAAACCAGCTTGACTGTCACTGCGGCAAGAAATGTTCTCCTTTGAGATGATCTGAAGATTGAAAATCATTTAAAAAAAATATTTTCTTCTGTGCATTTATTTAGATTGTCGACTGTTTCCTAAACCATGGTCTGAAACAAGGAATTAAGCTACTGCGTTAACAAAATAGAGTTCAATGGCAAATATAGTACGTGCTCTATTCTAAGGAAAGAAATCACTGCAAAACAAGCAGTCACAAAAAGCACTGGCTATGGCCTATTAAACAGCTACTAAGTCCTCAGTTCTCTATGCATCTTGAATCAGGAAGAGAGATATTTTATATTCCAAAGAGTATATTCCTCTTTAAGATGTAATTCCTGTTAAAACAAATGTTAGATTGAAGCAGACAATCCCATCTTGCTCAAAGCATGATTGCTGCCTTGGACTTATAAAATCTGATGTAAAATTATGTGTTAGTTTCCTTCTCCAGGCAGCTTATAACCTTTATAGTTCATAGAATCATATAATCACTGTGGTTGGAAAAGATAGTCCAAACAACAAGTCCAACCGTCTTTTCCAAGACTTTCTCTATCCATAGTAGCCTCTACCTTAGGCTTTTTCCCATTCTGGCAAATAAATGTCTGTCAAGCCCTTATTTCAAGAATTACCACCTTGATGTATTGGGATAGCAGATAATACAGAAGCTAGTAAAACAGACGCTAGAGAAAAATATGGTATAGCATCAACAGCATTAGTGGGAAAACAGATCACAAAATGCAAGGGATAATGGACTTGTTTTTCTATAGGATCAGGTGAGACCTTAAATGTGCACACTTTGTTGAAAAGGAACACTTACAATATGCTTGTAAGGCATAATCAGGATCATGTAAATGTAGCCTTAATCCCTTTGTTTCTTAATTTAGTGAGCAATGATGACATACAGAAAAATCTGGTCAAATAAAATATAAAAACAGTTGCTAAGTATTTCAAAAGTCTAAAGGCTTCAGTTCACTTTGACCATATCCTGACATGCACAGTTCTGACATGGGATCATCATTATCTCTTTTCTTTCTATCCTTTCTTTGCAAATAAAAATAATGAGTAAGATCTTAGGATTCACAAATTCACACAACTTCATTACTAATTTATATGACTTGGTCAGACACAGAAAAACCTGATCTTTCTGAAGCTGGCAGACTTGAGTTTGGCACTAATTCAAATAGCTACTTGGGGTAGAATTTAGATACCACATTTCAGTATCAGTTATAATTAAAGTAACTCCATACATTATATTACAAATAAGGACAGACTTCTTTAAAATAGTAGAGATAAATTGGCTTCTAATAAATGACCCATAAAATTAGAACAGAAATGCATAAGATACTCCTCTTCTACTAGTTTACTCAAACAAAATCATTTACAAAAAAAAAAAAGAAATGATGATGAATATGTTTAAATAAATGACCCACTTAAATGAATAGGTGTCCTGAGTAATGCTATTTCAGTCAACAGTTTTCTACTATAATTAGAGTATATTACTTTATAAATGTACTTTTCCTTTATAATAAGAGATAGGAAAATGACTTGAGGAAAGCAAACACTGTAATTAAATAAAACTCATGCTGTTTCATTATTCTAATACACAGAACAATTTGTGACTATCCATTTCCAGTGTACTAGATCCATCTAATACCAAAAGAAACCAATTGGATTTTATGCTTTGTTATATACTCTAAGTTGCTTGTATTTGTTTTATATTAAAGTAATTTCACTAGCTAGGTTAACTGTGTGCAATATTCAGCAACAAAGCTAACAGTTGGTAAATTGGACTCTTTACATTTAATTTAATTCGAAACAGCATTTCATAATTCAAATTCAAATTGCTCATCAAGAATTTTGAGATACTAAAATGTCATTCCTGACTAAATAGACAAGTTTTACAGTCTCTAGTAGTACAGCAATCAGAACTGGCCTGCCTTGCCTTTTGGTGAAGATCTAGAAATAAGTAACAAGTCACATCTGCTTGGAGCAGATAAACAGCTTCCCAGGATGAACAGAGTCTCTGAGGAAACAGCGGTTTCCTATTTGTCTGCCTGCCCAGGCAGGTTGTTCAACATGAAGTCATCAGTCTAGCTTCAAACCCATTGACCCACAGGCTTCTACATCTCTTTGGAAATTCTTTGCTAAAGCTGAAGACCTTATGCCAGTTTGTGATCGCAAATGAAATGATAGCATAGTGAGATAAATTAATATGTACACCTTTTTATCAGTTTTTGAAAAGAAAATTAAAAAAAAAGAAAACAAAATTAAAAAATAACATTTTTTTATGTTAGGGATGTTACTGAAACACACAGATAGAAATGCTTCCTCTCATATCTGTAGGAAAAAAAAAGAGAGAGAACTACTTTTGAGAGTTACAAATTCTAGATGCTATTCTGTACAGATATGTTCCTGGTTAGTCCATTATCCTAAGCAAATAAAGCATATTCAAAGAGCAGCAGCGGTTTTGTGAACACAGAATTATGCTGAGGGTGGAGGATATAAGACAGTTCCTATATACCTTACTTCTCTAATATCTACAGTTAGGAAAACAACATGTTTATGGAAGGAATGGCTATAGAAAAAGAGGAAAATTAAGTATCTTTCTTCAAAAATAGGAAGAGATAAAATCAAACACATAAAATGAACAGATTTATCATGCTATATTGCACTTTAATGTGTCTATTCTATCAACTTCATGGATAGTATTGCTTATATTGATTAACTATTCTTCTATACAATATGATGGTTCATTACCTAAAAATGTAAAGTTAGTGAAAAATAAAGCCAATATATTATATTTATCTTTGACTTCTGTGATACTAACAACAGTAATCTAAAAGTATCAACAAAGGACTATAGCTTGGAAGATACTATTGGCAATCTATTGAACTATTATTTTTGGTCTTTCACTAAATATGGTGTGTAAGAAAAGGCATCTTGATATTTCATAAATACAAGACGAGATTTGACATATGCTAACTGATAACAGTGGGAGTTACTCTGCTAAAAACACTGGAATGGTGACACAATAAAAAAAGTATCTGAGATTGGAGTCAGACCCAGCAGTAACCTGTGCTTTGTACAAAGACTAGTAGGAAGATTGCTGAAAAGCTGATCAATTATGTGGAGATTGTGTGACTGACACAGCTGAAATAAAGGCACTTTCAGTCTTAAAAAAAAATAAAGAGGTAGAAATAGAATTATGTCGACCTTCTCTAATGTGTGTCTCAGAATTCAATACCTGCAGGAGTCTGCTCAATATATAAGCTGTATGTTTCTTAATAATACGTGGCTCAGAAATAAGTGGCCAGGAAACAGGTCAATAGGAAAATTTCTACCTAAAAATATCACTCCAGCAAAATAAAAATGTTTCACAAATCACATTTTTTTTATTATTTTTTTAGAAGTCTGTTAAAACACCCAGTAAGGTTAAAATGTCTCATTTTGAAACTCTCAGAACAAAGCATTTTGATTTTTCATTTCAAAGAAAACTTCTTGCTGCTTTTTTTTTTTTTAAGCTAAGATCATGGTCAGATTGCAGTATATAATACAATTTAAAGTTCCACAGCAAAATAAAGGGTTTTCTACCATGCACATTTTTTTCCAAGCTTTTGTTTTAGGGACATGTCAAATTTTAAAATGTCATTGTAACATAAAATGAGGCCAAATTCTTAAGTCTCAACAGTTTGTCCTAAGTCTATTTCCTGCATCACTTTGGAAACTGAACTATGCATTTGGAAGTCAAGTTATACCTTAATATATCATTGCCAGTGACTACAGTCATGGCGGCACTTCACATTGAAGTACTCATAGGTTTTTCTACAGAAATATATAAACACTTCTGTTCATGATGAATAATAATAATAAAAAAAATCTGTTTCCTCTACTTAATCTCTAGGGTTATACATCATTAAGGGGAAAATTAAAATAGTAAAAACATTTCTTTAGCAGGAAATTAAGTACTGGGGGAGATATTTTATGAAAGCTAGAATAGGTGCCTGATGGTAGGCATTTTTCTTCCAAGATGAGCACTGAATCATCTGGCACAAGTTAAGTCATGTGCTTTTATTTCCTTCCATTAGCCTTGCATATGAAAGGCATGGCACCTACTAATCTATATCTTCATTTCTAGAGTGTTGAGAGTCTGCTTTAGGGAACATTCTCAAAGCACATGGATACCCTTTGGATAATGGTGATACAGGAATGCCAAAAATATTTATTTTATGGAACAAACAGTGGCTGATTGCCAGTCTGATAGAAAAGTTAATGCAAGAAAAGTCAGCTATTGCAGAAAGGGATAAACATGGGTGTATGTGTATTTACGTGTATGTATGTGTGCATCTGTATCTGTGTCTGTGTCTGTATGTAGGTATATACATTCTCTTCCATACATACACAAACACAAAGGCACACATATATGTATATGGGTATATATATATGTATACACACAGACACACACACACTATGTATGTGTTTATATATACATACACACAATTATATGTATGTGTGATTATGTAAATATGTATATATTTGTATATACAGATATACGCACACATATACATATATAATATGTATACAGACATATACACAGCATAAATTCTGAAATTCTAAATGGATTAACACAGTGGGAACATCAAAGAGGACCTTAAGACATTGTCCTTTCTTATCTATTAGAGTCCATGCTGTTTGCCCACAGATTAGGAAAGCAAATCCACTCCTGTGACTGTGATCAAACACGGACCCCTGAGCTGAGGAGCTGCTGTGTTGCTGCAGAGCACTGCAGGCAGCACACATGAAAACAGACAGGTTTTTGAAAGGAACTTGTTAACATTTCTTTGTCCCTCCCATACATATGCGTGCACATACACAGAGAGCTTTTCAGTGGAGTAACAAATGATAAATTGTGTTAAAGACAACTGGAAATACCCAAAAATGTTTTGAATAAACTTTTACACACATTGATAGGGAAAGGTATGCTCACCTGTTTCTCCAGGTGGAGTGTGGATGCTCATACGCTATATAGGCATATTAGCAGCAGATTAGCAGCTAGTAGAGAAGTTTTACTCTTAGCATCCTGATGCAGTAAGTAAACTCATAAATATAGGTCCCTATATTTCATAGCATCTTAATATTTTTATTCTAAAAAGACTATATATGGTCATTGGGAGGCAATGACCAAAGCTTTAGCACTCTACTAATTTGCTCAAATAGGAAGAGTGAGATTAGTATCTAGTAATTTTTACATATTTGGAACATAAATATCTCCAGCTCAGCTAATCATCCTGGATTCTCTTCATAGCCCATAGAAAGACAGAGGTACTTTCAGAGCACAGTTCATCTCTTCTGCTGTAAACGCTGATGTTATGATGCATTATTCCTTAGAAATGCTTTTTGCTTTCCATAGTCCATGTATGAGGGAATAATATGCTAGGACGTAGAGGTAGACACTTAGAGCAAATCAGAAAAGTTTCACTTCAGTGCTTTTTGAAAGAAATAGAATTAATTCACACAATGTTGAATTTTTCTTTTCTAGGTATGTGAACTTTGAGAGATTAGAAGCAACATGGATTCTAATTTTCTTATTTTTGAATACTCCAGATTTGGAGTAAGAATCAGGCTCTTATTTTGGACATATATTTATTCCAGCCTGGAAAAACTGGAATACCAATGACTATAAAAACAACACACAAGGATGAATAAGCTGTTTTTTAATATAGTGATTATTGCTTGCAGAATTTGAAGTTAATCAAAAATAAGTTAGCGTTATTTCTCTCTGTTATAACTGAGGAAAATAAATCTCCAAAAGATCATACAAGCAGTTATTTCCTGAAGTAGGTACAGGCAAAGCACGAGCACCACAGGGTATCCCAAGTTTCAGTAGATATTGCCTCCCCTCAAACAATACAGATGTTTAAGATATTCTGAGTTGTTTTCTGACCTCCAGCCTCAGTATGTGCATTAGTTTGGGTCAAGTGTGAGCCCGGGCATCCTCTAACATGGAAAAACAGGAAGACCTGAATGGGTCTGAGGTGAGAAGGTTTGTAGGGAAGTGACTGCCCCACCTCGCTTTACTGTGCATACTGCGTCCCACTGTGATGGCATGGTCATGGTTGGTACAAGACCCAGCTAAGGACATTGGGCCAGAATATCACCTTATTGGGGACATAAGACAGCATCTGGTGGCTCAGCCCTGTCAAGGATCACTGCCCAGGAAGCAGAACTTAACTGGATATTTCTTATGGATACTTTATTGTAGAGAGAGAAAGAAAACAAAAGCAAAATAAAAAACCTAAAAGTAAGAAAAAAATAACTTATCTGAAAAAAACTGCCATGCAAAATGCCTGGAAAACTGCCAAGAAAACATCCCTTCAGCAAATTTTAAGGGATGTAGGCTGACATCAGCCTGTTCTAGCATGCTGCCAATTTTCTGAGAGTGAGCAGGTTTGTAATGAGCACAGGGCTGCCAAAGACAGGAGTGGAAGTGGTCAGGCTACGGAGCCTTCCTCTTACCCTCAGGCAACAGCCACCATATAAGATTAAGACTGAAGTAAGAGGATTGCTTGAATCTATTCCACCTGCTTGTACATGGGCATGTGGGTCAGCCCAGAGCTGATAAATGAATTATTTAAGAGCAGTTCTCTGGAACATGCCATTTCTCTTGCAGTGATTGGCGCAATACAGCATTAAATATAGTGCACTGGCATCACACTGCAAGCACCAGAGAATTTGGCTCTGTGTCACTTTCTGATGCAGAGAGCCAGGGGCAAATGGTCACTCTAAAATGCTCTTTATTTAATGAAAACAACAGGGAGAACCATAGCTTCCTATTTAGAAATGCCAGGCGCTATTAAATGCTGCCACTCACTGGCACAGAGGAGCCGAGCACAGGCCTGGAGCTCTCTTCACATACAGCTAAAACTAAGAAAAAAACTGATTTTACAATTCAATGCCTAAACTGGAGGAAAAAAAGCATGTATTAAATCAAGAATGTGTTAGGTATTTTTCATAAGGAATGCATATCCCTGTCCACAGTCAATGAGAAGACCTGGGGCTGGGAGAGTTGTTTTTATTATAACTTTCTGAGGCATTTTTAAAAGTCTGTGCAAGTTATCACATTATTGTGTCTTAACACAACAAGACTTATTGTATAAGCACCACAGCAAACTTCTTAATCCACTGCAGATGTGTATTAAAATTACCTAGAGTGAATCTGTATGTTGTGTATATATATATGTGAATTATATATATACATATATAAAGAAAAGATAATCTGTAGGATGCAGAGAAGATGTTTCCTACGGAACATCTAGTCCAAACTTCTGTGATAAATGCTTATTTCATGGTTCCCCACAAAAGCGGTGACCAGAATGCAGTGACCCCCCACATCCCTATCTATGTCCTTGCCTAGGGCTGGAGCATTTAAATTCTCATCTTTTTAGGAAAATGGCATAGTAATGGGCTGCAGTGTCTAAGAGGAAAAGCAGTATGACATGTCACCTGCTTCCAGTGCACTTGCTCCACAACTCTTCCATTTGGAATTTCTGAAATCTGATTTTTTTCCCTTCCATAATGTTCACTGTATTCATTTGAAGCTGACTCAAAGCAAAGTAATCAAAGATTCATAATTCTCCCTTATATTATGGCATATCATCATCAACAGCAGAGGACAAGGATCATAGCACTTGCCGTGTTGCTAAACACAGGATCAAACTCAGTGTTGTCGTTAAAGATGCCTATAGCAATTTCTGGAAACCACAGTAGCTTTATTCATATAATAGATCATCACAGCTAAAACTTAACTTGGACATTCCAGCAAACTGTGATTGTCACATCAAGGCCTTGAGGCAGCAGGACAAGAGCCAAAAAAAAAAAAAAGAGAGAGAAAAGGGCATCCACCTCAGATCCTGCTGTTCTATTAAATTAAAACTATGCTCAGCTGCATAAAACTATGCAATCTTGTCCATATATGGAGGAATTAATTACTTCAAGCATTAGAGCACTGATTTATATAAGGTAAAGGACAGGCTTGTAATGTCACTGTGGTCTTCACTTGGTCACTCCAGTGATGCACAGCAGCAGTATCTTAGCTAAAAGATGAGCTCATCCATGCCACCTATCAGCATTGTATCAGCATTACCTGTAATGTGGACAAAGACAGAACCCACAGCTAGTGAGCTGGGACATTGGTGATGCAATAGATATTGATCCAAAACTATGGAGAAGGAGAAAAGAAATGAAGATACAAGAGTGTCTACATGGAGTCCTACACTGAAAGATGAGTAATAAGAGTCAGAGGAGATGGATTGCTAGGCTACTCCAAGAAAGAATACTCTGAATTTATTTTCTCTTTAAAAACTGGCATAAGACTAACAAATAGAGATAACATTTGCTTTCTAGTTAACATTGAACTGAGTGTTTGAAACTGATGCAGAAGAAAGAAAACAAAAAGACCATGGTCCTCCTTTTCAAAAAGAGGAATATGTAAAGAACCAGGTAGGACAAGATGGCAGAAAGGTTAGTAAGAGACTATCATAAAGCTGGTCCCATCCATATGAAATGAGGAGTTTTTCAAATTCCTTTTATTTCCAATTAAATTTTTTCCAGAAAAAAACTTTACTATTTTGATTACTCCACAAGCAAAATCAGTATTCAAGTACCATGCAATAGAAGAGATTTTTCTTTTTTGGGGAGCCTAGAACTCAAAGAAGGACAAAATAAAAACAAACAATAGGAAGAATAGCATGCCAAAAGATCACAGCATTTCTGTACTGTCCTCCAAACTGAAGGCCTAATCTTTTGTTCTAACATATTGGGAATCTTATCCAGAATTTAGTGTGGAGATCTCCACAAGCAGAGCAGTGGCTGCACACTGTCTCATCACCCTTTTCTTCTCAAATGGAGAAAACACAAGATTTTGTTCCATTCCTAAACTTAATGTAAATTTTATCACTAATGCCAAACAACTGCTGAAGGGGAAATATTAGGTTGTTATTTTGCAGTGACAAATTTCTCCAGACTCTGTGTGTTCACTTTTTAAACACTTTTTGTTACCAAGGTAGATTATTCCATTTTTTCATTGTTTCTTTCAGGCTGTTACAGCCACATCCCTATCAAATAGAGGTCCTATGAGTCATAAGCAGGTGGGTAGCAAGAACAACTCTATGGATAGTACTATTATTTTTTATTATTATTTGCAAATGTTCTTGTGTTTCTCCCTCTTTCCACTTGGTTCAGGATCGACTTCTCAGTTTTCCCTAAAGGCGTGGGCAAGGCAGGCTGTCTTGTACAGCCTCTGTCAAAATGTATCAGAACAGAAGTCCAGCAAGACGTGCGTTTTGCTGCTGATCAGAGGCAAGTTCAAATCCTTACCAAAGAGACAGATGTAAACAGAGAAAAGAAAACCCACACCTAACACCTGACAGACATGCCTTCAGGCAAAGTCATCTTCAAAATGCTCAAATGTCGGTTTATACCACCACCCCCAGAGTTCATGTCCTTTCTGCACGGGAACTGCAGTAATTGTCAGGGTTGTCATTTTTCAAAATTGTGGCAAACTCCAGCTAACTCCACAGAAGCACCTTCAGGCAATGAGCTCCAAAGGCTAGCCTATGTTCTATAAAATTGGGGGGAAAAAAAGAAAAATCTTTATATTAGTTCTAAATATGCCATTTTACAGTTTAAATGAATTTTGTATACTGGGAAAAGATGATGAACAGAAGTACTCTTGCATGATCCTGTCTGAAAGTTTGTTATAAAACCAACTAAAGAAGATCATTTTCCATTCCATTTCCAGCTATTTTGTTGAAGATAGTTCTGTGCCTCAGATAGTTCCAACATTCAGATAATTTCAAAGAAGTTTTCACAGTGACCCAATGAGAGCGATAGGATGTTTCACATAACTATGTGTCAAAATCTGTTCTTTCTGGAATGTTACATTATTTCAGCTATTCTCTCCCAAAGAGAATAATTTACAGCTCTGGCCAGAGGCACCTTTCTTGCAAATAATTAGTCTGCATAGGAAATGCTTTGCTTTGGCCTAGGTGCTGCACTGCTGGTCTCTATTTTCTTTAACACAGGAGGATTACTGTGCCTTTTGCTACCAAGCAGCATCTCCATGCCTGGAGCTATCATTATGCTGCCTTGCTGAAGTCCTCATTTATGACGCTCTCAGGCAATGAATCATTTATAGCTTTTTTGACATGCATGCAAACATACATCAAATTGCAAAACCAATTATAAAACAATATGTAGACCTTTTCTGTACTTAGAACACCCTAATTTCTATTTTAACACTGAAACAGCAGTAATGGCTAATCAGAAACTTTCCTGGATGTGTTACTTTGAGGAAAATTACATTAATTTGCTACAATTTACTGCAAGGTAACAGGGAGCTTTTGAATAACTGAAGATGTATGAATTTGCATAAGCAGTCCCTTTTCACAGGTTAATTTTCCTAGCCCAGTAGATACCTACTGTATTATGCATAGTGCATGCATCAGCCCTGAGGTAATTTACACTCAAAGACAATCAAATTTCATGAGCCTTAAGTAGCTTACAATTTATTCTGCAGACCAGCATTTTGTGCTTTTAAATATAATATTTCTAGCTTAGCAGAGGAGAAAAGGTGGATGGGTCGAATACTCTGGACAGTCAAAATACTATTTATTTACTAGAAATGCACAACATACAGAGCAGAAACAATGCTATACCATCCCCAGGAACACAACTCAACAGCATTATGGAGAAATTCTTCAAAATGGAGAAAAATAAATTGTAAGCCCTATTAGCCCTTCACCATGGCTTCTGAACAACCGACTCTGTGCTTGTCCCACCAGATAAAGTTTATTCCAAGTGAAACTTTACAGATTGCTTCAAGGCTTGATATAAACCTGTGAGATGACAAGGACTTTTGGGCATGGTCGTCAGAGAGCAGACATATAATGCATTAGCTCTCCATATGGCTTCCTTTAACACATAAAAGTGTAAGAAAATCTTGGGGACATCATGCTAAAGAGCAGAGACAGGTCTATCTTTGATCTTATCTGCCTTGCTACAAACCAGAGGCTACAGTAATAACGGTCCTTCATGCTGCATGACACCTCCAGCTACCCTGGGATTATACAGTGACTGAGTGCATGGACAGCATAAATATACCAGGCCTTTATTTATTTATTTATTTATTTTAATTTCATGTTGTGAAGTTGAGGATGTCAGAGGTAAATGCTATTGTAAACCTGAACTGACTGGAAGATTTATTTCTCAAGGTTTATGTCAGTCACACAAGCAGTCTAGCTTATTTGCAAATTGGTTGCATCTGGCTTATGCTAGATAAGCTTTTAGACCTAAATTCTCACCTGCATAGACTGTCTCATTACCTGAATACTTGTATGCATTTGCGAGCTATGCAGGGAGATGAAACTTTGAGGTTTTGAAAAAAATGTGCCCAGTCACAACATATTACACTTGCACATCCTTTATTTCCCATTCATGTTGTTATTCTGCTTACCCAGCCCTATTTTTTTGCCAGATCTAATGAGTTTGCCATGAAAGAGGGGCCTTCATTTTCATCCCACTTCAGATTTTTCTGTTACAGGTTAAAAACAGGAAGTTATAAATAATTGCTAGATGCTAGTTCCACTTCCTATCTCAACTCTTCTTGCCAAACCAGAAAATCAACATTTATAAAATACATGAGGAAGTTCAAACCAAGCATGTTGTTGTCAGATGCCATTATGGCAGAAAAGATACACTCGAAAGACAAACTTTGGAGTCACGATGGTAATTATGACTAAAATAGTAGCAAAGTTCTTTTGAAGTATCAGGAATAGTAGGCAAAACATAGTTCAAGTCACATTTCCAAATACATCTTTCAACGGTGTTCACTATGCCCTCTAGTCATTTACTGCCAATAAGTTCTCTCTAAAGTCTGCTTGATTCAAGTAGGTCATTTAACTTCTGTGCAGGCAAACACTCCTGTGGCCAGGACTTCTCAGATACGGGGAAAAAAAAAAAAGTCAGAAAAAAAAGAACACTGATTTAAATAGGTACATTGAAAATACATGTTTCTTTCTGATTTCAGAGATTTTACTCTTTTTTTTTTATTGATGCTTCCTTGAAGCACTACCCAGTTCTAAGCAGCAATTGTCTTTTTTGTTTGCTTATTTGGGTTTTTTTGCTACATGTCAAAATATTCCAGTACAGACTTTAAATATGTAGTTAAATCCGATCAGCTTCAGAGGAGGTTTTTCTTGTACTGAAGGGCTTATTGTATTTTCTTTTTTGTGTTTACAAAATTTCAAAAATACTTTATCTATATTGATTAAACCTTTGACTCCTGGCATTCACCTCTGACTGGCAAGACTTTTGAGAATGCACTGACCCACCTCTAGTATCTCAGCCCTTTTTTCTTCTATTAGTCAGACTGTTGAAACTCGTCAGACCCTTGGAGAACTTGTGAGATGGTTGAAGCGTTGACAGTCATTTGTCATGAGCTAATGTCACCAAGACTTCATTTCTAAGTGTTACTTTGAGGCACTGCATCAAAACTTATAATTCACATTAACTGAAGCTGATTCTTGGGTCATTGTGATTGGCATGGTGGCTTTGAACAGAGACACAAGTGCTTGCTGTCACACAAAGATTTGTTGCCACAAAACAAGACAAAGTGGTAGGAAAAACAGGGATTCTCTTTTCTCATTCCCCAGTCCCCAAGCTGCTGTCTGGGACACCTGCCAACAGCAGAGTAAGCTTCCAGATGATGGATCTCAACTGTGCTGTTGTTGGCATCTGTGCTCTTGTTGGAAAGGCCGTCAGCTCAGAAGCTGTGGGAGTTGATTAGGTCTCCTTTCAAAAGCTCTCTTACCATCAGTCAGTGGGAATTATTGCAGTGTTCTTTAGGGCATATGAGGACAATTTTTCAACTAGGTACAACAAGGGAAAAAAAGCTAAGAAAGAAAAGCCGGATTGTAGAGTGCTAAATTCAGAAGGTAGGGAGCCACCAGGTTCACTGCCCAAAGCAAAGAGCAGAAAGGCTGTTCCTGCTGTCTGTGTGCTCTGCTTGAGGGCAGAAAAAGAAACGCGCATTCATTCAAATACTCCTCTTACAAACTTCCTTAAAATCAATGCTGGAATCTTGAGACAGGCAAAGCTTTAATTGGAGGAATGTCAATCAAATGAGTGATACAAGTCACATAATGGATTTCGGTCCCAGAATGAGAAACTATGGTGATGAGAGCCAAAGACGTTCTTTGGTACATAATTTTAATGGCAGCTCTGAAAGAGAAGTAAATTTTCCCTGCTGAGCCTGCCTTTTAAGAACTCTGCTCACAGCTACTCTAAATTAGCTATACAAAATTTGAGTTGGGTTGTACAAGTCTAGGTGTGATTGAGTCTTTCACAGTGGCATGCAGAGAAACAGATTTTCAAAGAGAATTTGGCAGCCTGATTCTTCAATACATAAGCATTGCAGAACAGCAGCAAAAAGCTGATATAAAAAGTCAAACAACTTACAAAAACTGCACTGATTTTCAGAAAGGAACCATTATCAGTCCAATCAGAACAACGCCTAAAGAGTTTCTGCAGGAGAGGAGTCCACACCACCCTGGTCTGTACAAGAGTCTCACAGGAATATTCTGGTGATTTCATAACATTTGCACTGGACATCCAGAGTGAGGTTATCACATTTTTTCCACCTCATATTTTAGGTTTAATCTCCATTTAACCCTAGTTTTGAGCTCTACCATCATGTGGATCACTGTTTTGCTTTACTCTGACTCTGCCAGTTCAAAAAATAACAGCCAAAAAAAAGAAATGTGCCAATGGTTAAATAATGCCAAATCCACATATTAGTTACTATGTTTTCTGCTACATCAAGGAAATCAATTGCACTTCTTTGTAAAGATCAGCCACTTATCTTCAGGCAACTGAAAATGAAAAACTTAATCAGTTATTGTCACAAGTGATGCTCTACACACATTGATTAAATATACATGTCAATATATCTGATACAGAATGGTATATCTGGCTCTTCTAATATTTCAAAATCATTATGCGTTGGATCGGAGCCCTAGTCACAGCTAATATCAATTTGCACAAGCAATACATGTTTCTTTAAAACCACCTATTGCAAATGCATGCTAATGTATTCCCATATGCTAACAGACAAAATATGTACTTTATGGACCAGACTCACATCCAAGTAGAGAGGTCTGAGACATCCAAATGTAAAATTAAAAATCCTGGGTGAAATTTCAGATGTAAACTATTATTCTGTAGTTTGGATTTATATGAGGTAAATGCAAATCAAAGCTACACTAACTATTTTAAATATTCAAGTTTTGCACCAGTAACATCAAAATCTTAACTATGCCTTAAGTTTATAAATGACCAGATTGTTTCTAAAACAAATATTTTTTGGAACACAATGGAAAAAAAAAAAAAAGAGGCTTGGTAACTTCTCAGTCATGTAGACACATCAGGTTCTTCTTTATGTAGCAGGAGTTACATCATTATCAAATCACTGCTAGTTTCAAAGTTAAAAAGGAGAAAAATAAGAAAAATACACAGTATATTCCTATTTAAAGGAAACACCTGAATTTTAGCCTTCACAAAATTTTAGTCCTTCTCCAAAACTAGCCACATCCTTTCTTTTACTTTTCCTCCCCTTCCCTCCCCAATTTCCCTTCTGTCTTCCCTTCCCCTTCTTTTTCTAGCCTTCCCTTTTCTTCTTTCTCTCATAAAAAAAGAAACAGCAGGAAACTCTAAAGAAACATTCCTATGTCTGAGGGAGATTGAAGCCATGTATTCCTTTTCTAAGAACTATATAAGGCCTTTAAGGTGTGGACCTTCCACCCATGGTTCTCCAGCGTTCAACCAACTTTTACCAACAGCTGAAGAAGTGATGTGTCATGAGGAACTATGGCCCAGCTATGGAAAATAACAGAAGCATAAAGATGTTGCCTATGTGACACGGCAACGTGAATTTGTATTACATTTTGGAAATAGCTTAGATTTGTCAGATGTTGCTAGAAAACCTAAAATGTGGGTGAACTGTCTGTGAGAAAGAAGTCCTTTATGTAGTTCTGTATGAAATACCTTCTAACCCCCATATTAAACCATGCATAAACTTTGTCTATTGTGATAGTTACATGAATGCTAAATGGGAGAATACTCTTTATCAAGCACCAGTGCCTTATTAATGAGAAGTCATACAGCTAATAAATTTGATTAGTTGGAAGTCATTTTTTTCTTCAGTGGAACCATTAACCAAATGAAAATAAGATTACTGTGAGCACAGCTTATTAATAACCCACAGTATGTCATTGACTCAACTCGATTATAACACAGCAGGCATATGAAATACAATATTACAGAAAACTATTAAAACAGACCGAAAACAATGGATACAGGAGAGTGTATGATACAGAGCAAGGTATATAAGCTGAAAGGTTTGCATGCCAATTTATTGTTCAGGTTTGTTCTGTTTCATTCTAAATATAGGTTCCCTATATGGAGCTTGCAACATCTGAAACATTTTCTTGAACCTCCTCACTGGAAAAACAATTTACCAGGGAATTTACTGGGAATTTAGTTGCCCATGAGATTTGTCAGCCACACACAGCTCATGGGTGTCTTCTACTCAGATATCCCAAGCCTACAGTAGATAGGATCCTATTTTGAACACATTGCTAACCTACTGATACACACAGATCTGCATATCCATACAAATATAGGTCATTAGGAGGGGAGACCTTGGGAAAGTATTAGTGCATTTGCTTATTCTTCATACAGTTTTCTATTGTTTTCTTGATAAAAAAATTCTTTCATGTTATCTGACAACAAAAGGCACTCATCAATAAGAAATAGTTCTGATATCTTTATATTTACTTGAAATGAAAACCATATCATAGCAGAATAGTGAAGTATCTTTGTCCTGTAGTGCATCCTGGTTTAAGAGACACCTTCTATATAGATAGGTAGAAAATATTAGGGAAGAGGAGGGGGGAGGAGGGAAACAATGAAAGAAGAAAAGAAGAACTCTGCTTGCTGAGTAAGTGACTGGAAAAGAAATGGAAAAGACAGCAAAAGTCCAGTAAAGTTTTGATATCCGTATGGAGTAGACTCTGATAAGATGAGAAATGAAGAAACTGTCAGTGGTATATAGAGGTCTGCTGGGGAAAGCTAAGGAAATTGGACATATGTAATCTTAAGCTGGTGACATTTAATTAGTTTTTGCCTTGAGAAGTCAGAAATGCAGAACAAGGAGCCTTCAAGATCTATCACTAAGCAGTGGCACCTCAGTAGCCCCAAACCAGAAGATTAGCACAGTAAAAGGCAGGAGAAGCTGATGAATGATATAAACTTTCTTTAGAAATGAGGGGAATCACTTGAATTTTTATGAAGAAAAAAGCCAAACGAGTATATAAAGTAGCAGAGAATTTCCACAGTTATTTAATTGGTCTCTTCGTCCCGTGAGTTCTCTAATTAATGAAACAGAAGAGATGCTATGTCAGTGTAAAAGTTCTCTTATTTACATTCAAGACATGTCTGGAGACATGACCTTATGGTATTAACATCAGATTTTAACACAATTCTGACTTTCCTGAGGGGTTAACACTACTTAAGTCCATCCACTACTCTGCTGAAGCTGCGTGTTGGACTCTTGTCACAACAATGTCACTAGTCATGACACTAGTGAGAATGTTTTCTTCTGTGACCATGTCTATAATTTATGTTTAACCTATGAATTTAGTCAACTCAATAAGTGCCTCAGATATAAAAAAGCACCCATTTACATAGGGTTTTAAGTTATGAAGATCCTAGTCTTGAAGGAAGAGGGGTGTAATGGGTATAATTCAGAATTCCCAACCATTACAAGTTTCCACTAAAATGGAAGTATTCTGGAAAAAAATAGCCTGGAAAACAACAACAAAAAACACAGCTCTTTCAGTTCACCCTCAATAGTAAAACCTCTTGACTTAAAATCCCAGCAGAAAAGAAGGGAGGCAAACAAGCTGAAGCATACAGATGCAAAGGAACGGAAAGAGCCACAGTTCACAGAGGAACAGAGATGTCCATGATTTCTCTAATAAAATCAGAGGATAACTTTGGTGAGAGTGAAATGATATAATGAACATATAAAAAAGACGGAGCTGGAGAAACCAGAAAGTGATTGGCTTTACCATGCATTGGTAACACCAGTGCATACAGGCACTGAATCAGAGTTACAACAGCAAGCGGATGTTGAACTTAAGTGTTTGTAGTTGAATAAACCATTGTGCAAGTCTTATTCTTCTGGTTAAAGAGTCTTATCTTTTACTCTCAAAGATCATTAAGTGTAAGTATTTATCTTCAAATTTTCACGTATTTCATGTGTTACTTACATCCACAATTATATGCCTTTTGAGGTTAAAGGAACAAAAAACAGGTATGCAAGGGCAGTACTATAGGATCCCCAGGATTACAAGAACTGGCATTATCCCCGCCTCCAAGGTAGTTTCTTTCTTAGCTCCTAGTTAGTAATTCTTTTACATTAAGACAAGAGAATCAGTCATCATGCACCATGGAGATCATTTGCAAAAAAGCCATCATAATGTGTTAAATTTAAATGCTCAGATCAAGAACAGATGTCATGGCCAGTAGAGGTTTCCAAAGCTGAGCCAATGCACATTTGACCAGAGGGAAGTAGAGTGTCCAACATTATACTTCTGACTGCTTCATGTGTGACATTCTGTAGTATAACGAAGTGCTAGAGCAGGTTCACGATAGCATGTATTTACTTCACATATTTAATAGTTACCTACTAGGATAATAATTATACTCTCATCAAACAAGATCAGTCAACAGAGATGGGTAGAAAATAATGTTTGCAGGAATGGGCAGGAATAGAGTTTTCTCTTCAACATGAGACTAACACTTTTCCATAAGGAGTGAAGCAAAAAATGGAAAGGGAGGGCCAGTCATTCCACTTATCCTCATATAAAAGAGATTTACCCAGAGAATAATGAAGAGAATTAACTACTCTTCAAATAAATCTTTCTCTCTTTTGTGATATATATAGAGATACAGAGATTAGTCTCTTTAATAAACATTAAAATTATTAAAATTTATACAACGTGACTGTCTACCAAGCAGAGAGAGAATGAGGTCAGTTTTCTTGCCAACAGCATACAATAATCCAAAGGTCAGGATAGTAGCTTCAGGCCAAACATTCTTAGAGTATGGGTTAATTCCCTAAGTATTGTTCTGCACCAGTCTCTCTAAGGCAGCGTGTATTTATGTAAAAGTGGACAGCTTCAACAGGAAAGGGGGAGGGACACTCTGGGTAGCATGTTAATCAGGATCCTTGAACCACAGCTTTGTAGCACTTGATAATTCTACTATTCTAAGTTGAGTTTCTAGATCTCAGAAAAAAGTTTTAACATAAAGGAAAAAAAAAACTTCAAAGCTAGGACTTTTGTACAAAACAAACAAATATAGAAACAAAAAGTTCAATTAATCAGTAATTTCCAAACAAACAACTTTGTACTAAAAATTGCACAAGTTCTGCTTATCACCTGCAGTAAGTATCAAGATCAAAAACATGCACAAACTGAGGAACCCGCCTTGAGTAACGTAAGGTGCATGAAACTCCTTCATCAACATGCACTGCTCCAGGCACGATCCTATTCAAGTCTATTGCTCCCAATTTTGACCTCCTGCTAATTACAACATTTATAATGACTCATTTCCTTCGACTGGTGGATGTAAGATCTGAAAGCTAAAATCTTCAACTGATTAATTAATCTCTAGAGCAGACTCCCGATCAAATAAATTCCTCTTTGAAAGTGGCATTGGCAGTCCATGAACTGAAAATCCATACACCCTGAGCACTTTCTTAAATAGATGGTGTAGCTGAGGGCTGAAAACACAGGAATTGGGTATGCAAGTGTCAGGTAGGTCACACACAAATGCTTGAAGGGTTCTTCCTCAGACAAACTGCCTGTACTAGCACATAATCCAGGGCACATTCTTGTTCAGATAATGCTGACACTGTGGGACCAAATGGATGAAAATTTCATTATCTGCTCTCCTTACCTCTGAAGAAGTGGGTTTGCAATAGCCAGCGCCAAACACTAGATTCTCTAAGGACATACTGGACTGGTCGGGTCCTGTCTCCAGGTTGCCTTTACCAAGCCATGATCCTTTCCCTGGACGAGCAAAACTAAAAGAAGGAAAATAAGAAGGAAAATTGTCAGAATAGCATTGCTATAGAAGCATCATTGCTGTTCCCAGGCCTATTCCCTTCCTTAAAGAGATATGTGAAGTTTGACTTATTAGATTTCAGGCTGACGTCACAAGTCAACATGCCCTATTTACTATCCAAAATGGTCATTGTCCACCATCCATTAGCTAAAGCAATGCAAATGCAGTTTTCTTACCTGTCATTCACTGATGACTTGGGTGTTACCTTTCATTTAGACCTTTCTCTATTGTTTTACAGCTATTTTTCCAGAATAAGATCTCAAAAGTACAATCTTTTTATCTATCCACATAGATAAACCTCCTGTTCTCATCAGCTTACATCTTGATTAAGGCAGCACCTATATCTGTGACTTTAACCTTAACACCTTTCTCTCTGAATTCCCCATAACCTATCTTCACTATCAAAATATTTTATCACTCATGACAATCTTTTACTAGAGATTTGTTTCCCTCTTCTGTCTGGTTGATGACATCAGCTCTCCTGCCAAAAATGATAGGGCTTCAGCCCAAAACCTACATGTCCTTTTGCTGGGGGATTCCCCTTTCATCTGAGCAGTGTTTTCCCACACTCAAGGGAGATGACTGTACTTCAAATCCTTCCTCAAAGACCTGATGGAATTTAAGTCGCTTTCACACTGAGGTCATTAACTCTCAGTGCTGGCCATTATGGGTTCAATGTTCTTCTCTGGCTGTATCCATTTATCTTCTGTCTTATAACACGGACCCATTAGGAGCGGAACATTTTGTCTGGAGTTTATTCAGCGTCAAGCACACTGGAGTCCTGATTCATAGCCAGGGCTCTTATTCTGGGTTAATCTGACCAAATGTCTACATCCAAGGTAATGATGTAGGCTGTCTCTATAATCACTAGAAAGGAATAGGAATTTCCATGGAGTAAGTCATTGCTTTCTGAAGTGGGCAAATAAAACAGGTGAGATGAATTTCACCCTCAAAGAGCTTATTTCTTACTGTGGAGTATAAAGAAAGCCTAGAGTGACTCCTTCATAGATAACTAAAGTTATAAATCCCATGTTTAGTTAGTGCAGTGGTATGCGTAGCATGTAAACTGGACCAGGACTGAGAGAGAAATCAGGCTACTGGTGGTGAATACAATGAGAAAAATTATTCAGTATAAGTACTGATACGAGCAACCATAATTGGTCTTACCAAGCAAACAGGCAAAGGTAGAATGGGAAGAAATAAAAAAATGAATCATAGAGGGAAAAAAAAAAAAGAAAAACTTTTAAACATTTGCTTTTTATATTCATTGCTGAGGTATTGCCCTAGAGTTTAGTGCTGCAGCATTCAGGCTGAGATCCCTACCCAGGCACCTTGTGCTCAGCATCCAAAGCACCTCCTGCCCAGGAGTCCCAGTCTCCTTGGAAGAAGAAAATCTTCCACCATCGAGCATAATGGCATAATAAGCCATTTTAAAACCAAGAGAATCACCAGCCACTGAAAAAGGTCTTTCACAAATGCCAAATATTTCCCACTCGGGATCATTCCCCTAAATAGATTTATGTCATGCAGCTCTGCAAACTCTTATCAACCAGAATTCAAAGATCTCAAGAGTTTACTCAATACTTTACAATGGACAAGAGTTATGGCTATGAAGCACAGAAGTGCAGAATAAAAATAAGGATGCATGCACATGGAAACAAGGCAAAAAGGAGAAGCACAAATGCTAGTTATCATCCAAATAACAGACAATGTTCTGAAGTACAGGGAAACTTGGAGACCTATGCAACATTAAAAAATTATTCCCAAGCACAGACGGGAACTGGACCAGCTTCAGAAGGTTAACTACAAATCCCTGATACCTCCAAAAGCCAAAAATGCCACTTATTATATATTCCCCACCATTCAAATGTTGACAAAGAGGAGAACCCATGAGGAAAACATCAGTGTAGTCATCTGCATATGTCTGGTCTTGTTGGTGTCTATATTAATCGGTGTGATCAACAAATTTCCAGTTTACTGATTCTAAGCAGTGAGAAGTCTTTTTTTGTGTATTTCCCACGTGACATTTGCGATAAAAAAAAAAATAAACTACAGTAATTACAAAGAGCAAAGAGATAAACAGTTCTTGGAATAATTTTGGCTGTTATTAGATGATGCTCTCTGCCCTGGTCTGTTGGAAAGACTCTAGAAGCAAAAATAAAAAAATGATTGCTACAGCATCTGAAAGAGAGGCTTAAACAAACCTCACTTGCTCATGAAACACTCCTCATCTGAATATTATTGAAGCTTTCAAAGGCTTTAAAGAAAAAAAAAATACTTTTTAATGCCTTTTTATTTTTTTATCTTTTGCTTTAACAGCAGAGATTTTAATCTGGTGGTTTTATGAAAATTGATTTCGTATAGCACTGTAAAACAAAAACCTTTTTTTGGGAAACCTGCCAAAATGGCAGGCAAAATTGCCTGAGGGCAAGTTTAGCTGGAAGGCTTACAAATTGCTGAAGTTTCCCTAATGCTTTCTGAAGCACATAATACTTGAAGACAATTTTTATTAGCAATAGCAGGTTCATTTGCTACATCACATTTCATTTTCTATACTTATTTTTCCAATTATTCCTGCCACAGTGCTTGTTGGTATGAAACTTGAACTTTGGTTATTTACATGACCATTTTTCTTATCTGTGTAATAGAATTGATTTAATATCAGCACTTAGATCCTTGCTCTATATTTTAACCTTGGCTTTTATTAGGAAGCAAGGTAAAAAGTCAAAGTGGTATATGTGTTTGTCTCAGAGAGAAGGACCTTTATAAAAAGAATTAACATTTTCAATGTAAAAAAAATATATTTTTGAACTGTTGTTTTTCTAGTTTTATCCCTAAGATGCATTTGTCCCATAGTACCTAGAGCAGCCATCTGTGGGCACATAGGAAAGTACCATATTAAATTAAATATGGGAAGTGTGTTTTTTTTCCATGTAATAACCACAAGCTAGCAGCAATCACAACCTAATAACTGATGAAGAATTTATACTTAGGTGATTTTGTCCAGTAACTATGCTTATCTTTTTTTTTTTTTAATTTGTTTTAGGCCCCATAACATCTTTTGGAATGTATTTCACAATAAAATGTATGATGCATTTTTCTGTTTGTTTTGAGGCTGTTGTAAATGTTTTAGGCCATTTTAATAAAATAAAGTACTCCCACTGAGATTGAACCTCTAAATATTTTTTTTCCTTTTTTTTAAAATTCATTTTTCTAAATCATTTTTTTTCTTATAGGAAATTTAATTTCTTCAGAAATTGTTACTTTATCAGAATGGGGCAAAAATCCCTCCTAGATTGGTGTCTGAACCTTGCTTGAAAAAGAAAATCATGCGTTGTATCTAACGGTGAAAAATAAATAAATAAATAAATAAATAGAAATATCCTCACATTTCTAATGATAAGGTCAGACAGTCTTCTGACTCACCCATGGGACTGGAATTTCAGGAAAGAAATTTTCATCCAATTTTCGCTCAACATAATCTATGGAAATAAAACACTATATCTTTGCACCTCAGTATCCTATGTAGAAAATATTACTTATTTCAAAAAGATTAAAAAAAATAATTTTAGTTAAAATTAATAAGTCCCACAAAAGTAAAGATTTGTCAGACTGTGAGGCACCTCTTGCACTGACAGGATCCTTTGCATTTCACCAGGAATTTCCTTTCACCTCCCACAGACCTAGAAATATGTAATGCATAACACCCTGATTTATTTCACTGTTTAAACTCAAAACATTAATATAGCTCTTGTCAAATTACTGTTTGGTTTGTGGCCACAGGATACATGCATGATCTGCTATTCATTTTTTAGAAGAATATGTGGATATTTAACCTAGGCTTGTGTCCCTTTTACCTTCATTAAGGATATCATTAGTGACTAAAAAAAAAAAACCCTAGATCCTAAAGCAAGTCAGGATGAAATTGGGTTTGAAATCTCTAGAGATTTCTAATGCTGGAAAACAATTTGATTCATTTGTCCTGAAGTCCTGAAGTTACCCTTCATTGCTATAAAACTTGAACGAAACACCAGCTTAGTTAATAAATAGTTTTTTTTTTTCTTATGTCATTTTCCCAGTGGTGACCTAGGGAATGGTGTAAGAAAGAAGTTTATCATTGTAGGTACATAACACATGAGAACGAATGATAGAAAATCCAGCTGAAGAAGCACCCATTATTATACAAGTTTTCCTAGAGGAAAAAAAAATAATATTTTTAATAGACCAAATTTAGAATCAGTAGTGTTTTACTTCTTGGTTGTTTTGAACATGCAGATTATTTTATTTGTAAATGAGATGGAGAGAGAAAAATAAGCCATGAACTTTGCTGCTCAGGATTACATTTGTGGCAGTTTCAGCTGTAAGCTGCCCATAATTAGATACCAGCTACACTTATGACTCTGTTTGACCTGAATTATCTGCTCCTGGATTCATGGCATTCATGGTAGTACCCTCATCAATTATGCTGGTTTTGAGGAACGAAGGGATGCCTGAAAATAGAAGGATTTAGGTGAGAAGAAGTTACTCAGCAGTAGTGCGGGTTGGCATGATTTCTCATCACGAGGAAGAGGAGTAGAATTAGGTCAGAGGTGAAACCTTTAAATACCTTATGTCCATTTGACTCCTTTTCCTCTTCCCAGAACAGACCAACCATATGGTACTCTAAGATTAATTTTCTGTGTCTTGATTTATCCACTTGCAAAAAGCGTGTTTGCTTTTTACCTCCATTTCCAGTTCAACAAGATTTTTTGTTTATCGTACAGTGGATAAGGAGCAAATGAGGGGTTAATTTTAGTGAGCTAAAAACTCACAGGCCACTTCTTTGGTTTTCACATAAATACAGCTTGCATTGAGTCAAGGTATATTCTGAGCAGGGCTACAAAGTCTCCTCTGCAGCAATCCTTGAGGACCCCTTGAACACGGGGTAGAGGATAGAGAGCTGAGGAGAATCCAGAAGGCTGAGAAGATAAAATCCTCTCATGTAGGGAAGGAGTTTGCTTATTTGCAGCAATTTTGGGACTTGCTTATTTTTGTGGTCACATTTAAAATGCCTTCAAACGAAATCCAAGAGCAGCAGCAAGTATGACTTCAGTTGCTGCTGCAGAGCCTCTTCCCATCAAGACAGCCTGCACCACCCTTAGATAGAGCAGGGATTTGGGGAGACCTGACTTCACTGGCAGTAGCAGCCTGATGATGGAATTCATTTCTCAAATTTCAGAAAGCTTTCAGGGGTAAAATGTATAAATCTCCTGAAGCCACTAGATGGACTTTCACTGGAAGACTTGCCAAGCAGATCCTATTGTTCCTGCTGTCTATAGGGAAATGTAACTTATACATATATACAGATACACATACATAGCACTGCATTTAGTGTAGAACATGATGTTTTGCCATTCAGTTACTTATTTCAGAGACTATTTACATGTTGTATTTTGTCTTCTAAGCATAGGCTTGCTCCTCTTGGGAAAGAGTGGTGCAAAGCATTGAGGAATTAATGAAGTGGATAATCAAGTTTCTTTGTTTTCTAAAAAAGAAATTCAATGTAAAATAAACATGAACTTGCAGCATGCCTATGACAGCACCATGCAGACCTGAACACCATACAGAAGGACTTATACCTTCGGAAAGGGGGGAGTATCTTTCCTGAAATGTGAACTGAACTGGAGCAAAGCGTCTTTTCTAACTACTGTTGCTAACTACTGGTGGACCAGTAGTTAGGATTGACTGAATTAGCTGTAAAGATCATCTCAAGGAGCTATAGAAAAGTCAGTGACTAAAACAAGAAAAAAAAAAAAAAAAAAAAAAAAGGAATCTAAAAGTCTCCTGACTCTTCTTCACCCTCCTCCTGAAATTGCTTAGTCTCAGCTAGCCCCCAGAACCGAGTTAAGAGAACACCAATTCATTTGGGATGCCAAGGCTCTTAGCAGTAGAGTATTCTCAAAACCTGAACTTCATTCTCTGATAGGCCCTTCACTTTCCAGCAAAGATTAGGAGTGACATGCTGATCAGCATCCTTCTACATCCCAGAAGTTTGAAAATGCTGTTCCACGAGCTCCATTTGCCAGAAGAACTCAGGGTAGATCCTTGTACTGCATCCCATATCCTCATTCACTTTCATTATGGCACTTCCATCAGGAATCCAAAATTCTGGACTTGGCCCCGAGTGGTCCGATTTCCCTAGGCACTTCTAGGGTGCTACAGTAGTAGAGCTTCAAAAATATTTTGTTGCAAAGGGAGCCAAGAGAGGAGGGGACCAAAGATGCTGCACGACTTTGTGTGCCGCCATTCAGATGGACCTTGATAGGGTGGAGAGTTGGGCAGAGAGGAACCTCATGAGGTTCAACAAGGACAAGGGCAGGGTCCTGCACCTGGAGAGGAATAACCCCAAGCACCAGTACAGCTTAGGGGTGGACCTGCTGGAAAGCAGTTCTGTGAAGAGGGATTTGGGAGTCCTGGTTGACAAGTTAACCATGAGTCAGCAGTCTGCCTTCGTGGCCAAGAAGGTCAATGGGATCTTGGTCTGTATCAGAAGGAGTGTTGCCAGCAGATCAAGGGAGGTGATCCTGCCCCTCTACTTATCTCTGGTGAGGCTGCACCTGGAGTGTGGGTGCAGTTCTGGGCTCACAGATGTGGAGCTTCTAGAGAAGGTCCAGCAGAGAGTGACCAAGATGATTAAAGGACTGAAGCATCTATCGTATGAGGAAAGGCTAAATGAACTTGGCCTATTTAGTCTGGAAAAGAGAAGACTAAGAGGAGATCTGATCAATAGCCTGTCAGCACCCTGTGCCACGTGCTCTAGATGTCCCTGCTTTAGCAGGGGGGGTTTGACTAGATGATCTCTAGAGGTCCCTTCCAACCTCAACTATTCTGTGACTCTGTGATTCTGTGATTCCGTGACCCCAAAGTGCTCCTGATCATCCCACAGGCCAAATATTACAGCATCCAGAATTCTGCAAAGGATGCCGGAAACATGAATTTTATCCATCCTCTGTTTGGCAAGGAGTCATGGCGTCAAAGTATCACCCCTAATAGAGCATTTACTATAGACGAGATCACAAGTGTGTTGCAAAAATAGCCTGGCAAAAATAGCCTGGCAGTAGCTATTTATGCAGGTATATTTACCCTCCAGGGGAAGACTGGGGTAGGTTCTGCTGCTTTCCCCAGAGTTTCCACTGCTTAAATATAAGCATGGGGAATGGACTTGGGAAAGAGCATCCATATGAAAGAGTCTGCAGGGAATATGTAAGAAGGTGATTATCGTTCATGACTGAATTTCAATTTTATGTAATATTTGGGTTTTAGTTTCAGGACAGATCCAAACTGTTCCTGTCTTACATATAAATGCATACGCATGTATGTGTATATACATACACAAAGAACATGTTATAGGGCAGTTTAAGACAGCAAACAAAAATATA
This sequence comes from Crypturellus tataupa, assembly GCA_034781795.1. NCBI lineage: Eukaryota > Metazoa > Chordata > Aves > Tinamiformes > Tinamidae > Crypturellus > Crypturellus tataupa. The sequence goes on along the minus strand of JAWLRI010000853.1, from coordinate 489,716 downwards.
GTTAAATAAAGTATAGATATTTTTCAAAGGCAATGTAAGTGACTTGTGCTTATTTTGTTCTAAATTCTGACCTAAAAAAAGAAAGACTTTTCAATCATTTAGGTTCTATTGTGGTGCAAAAATAAACATCCACTTGTACAATTGAACTTTTTTTTTTGCCAAAATCCAGTAAACACCAAATGATAAGTGCTAACCAGAAAAGCTCTGAGCTGAGAGAAAAGCAAATATGTTTTAGTGGGCTGGTTTTGTTTCAGAATGCGAATGCTTGGCATTGGCATTTCTTTCATACTACTGACTTCACACTGATTTATGTTTAGAGAATGGATGATATAAAATTCCTTAGAGTTTTGAATATTTATCAAAAAGCAAATAAATTCCAGGCATCACACTTTACAATGATTATTACTGGCTTAAGCAAATGAAACTCTACATTGTGTTGTCAAAGATCTCCATTCCACTGCATTAAGTAAAAACACTGTTCTTCATAAATGTCCACAAAATCGTATTTTAAAAGCTATAATAATCTGACTATGGAACAGTTGCTCATCATGCGATTTATGCCTAATAGCAATAACAACTCCCTGTAGCCCCATTCATTAGGGAATAACAAAGCACTGAAAACAGTAATTAAGCCTGATAACTATCGTTCTCCCATCCTTTATATAATGGAACAATGGCTAAATTATCTGAGTAAAGCTATCCGGTTAGGAGGAGTCTGTTACAATCCAATTCATTATTAAAAAGTCAACACATAGCAGGAGAGGAATAGCTCTGTCTCCATAGAGGAAGAAAAGATAGATTTGAATTGCTGTCACTCACCTGAACTAATATAACTCCCATCACTGTCACAATGTAATTTCTTAATTAATAAGAATAATCTTAGCCTAAATTAATTTTATAGCCTCATGTGCTTGCAACGACTTTATATAAATGAACTGCAGCAAAGATGCACTAAATAATCGAAATGGGCAACCCAAGAGATAAGTTAGAGAAGACAGTCTAGGTCATCCCAAACTGGAACTTTATGTTAGAGGTCCAATTGTTTTCTTTCTGAAACAGAGTTCTTTACATAATCTCTGACAAGCTCAGTGGTCTCCTGGTCACTTGGTAAAAGCAAAGAGACCTCGCTGGAGTAAGGGAAATTGAGCAACATGGAACATTGCATTTTGCTTCAGGAGCCCAGGAACATCCTCCCTCTCCTTTATCTCACAAGATGACAGCATGGGACACAAAGTAAATTGCCAGAAGGACCTTTGTGTCCCCTTGCCTGCTCTAAATATTAGAGGAAATTGACCTCCAGCCCTGCTTTATTTGAAGGAGTTCTGAATTATTTCCCTGCCGTTATGAATCAGATAACATAAATCACACCTAGACCTCATGGCAACAAGTATTATGCTGCAGCACAGTTAAATGATGCTGCAAAGTAAAAATGCTACGGCGGCTTAACCAGTACTGACTCATACATCCTTCCTTCCAGTCATGTTACGTATTATGTTAGTGCCCAGAGGCCACAGCTGAGATTATCATCTTAAATGCTTTACAAAACAACAGGAGAAAAAAAAATAAAAGAAACATGCTAATATTCTTACTTGATTTTAGACCAAAAAAAAAAGGCAGTCAAGGAGGAAAAGGGAAAATTTGCTGCGTCTTAGATCAAGCTCTAAGAGTCTTATCAAAGGTAACAAGCCTGTTCAAGAGACTGGGCTCAAATCCAGATTTCCAGAATCCTAGTTCAGGATCAAAATAATTGGAACTAAATCATCCTCTCCACTTCTCTCATAAGATAAGCAGATGCACTCAGAAGAAGAGTCATCTGCTGTCTATCGGGAGACATTTCTGTGCCCTTTACCTGATCAGAGGCTGGTGTAATGCCACCAGTGACGCATGCACCGTGACGGATATAACTGACAGGTGGAAGTAGTCAAACATGACAGGAACATGGTGGTGCAGGCCTCTCCGGGGATGGAAGTGAAGACACAGTGTACGGCTGCTAATCATGGGGATCGCTGGAACATCTCTCAACCTGGGAGGGAAGAGGTGTGCAGGTTAGCAAAACCTTGAGTTGTCACAGTTGATAACATACAGCAGGCTGGGAGATGGCTGGAGATGAATTTTTATCACCTGCTGTTAACAGTCACAGCTTCAACATAATTGTTGAGTATCTTTTAATGCACAACTATCGTAATGCTAGTGTACAAAATAGACATGGATGTAATGCAGTGCAGGATTTCCCAGGTGACTGCCCTTGCTGACCACATATGCACTACTTTGGGAGATGTCGAGAGCTAAGGAGAGGCAAAAGGAAACACAGGCAGTAAAGCGCTCTCATCTCATCTGAGTTTTAATGGTCAGGATGGAGCAACAATTGTGATTTTTAGTAGAATCATCTGCCTTTTTTTTCAGGAAATCTTTGGCAGGTAGAAGCAATTCAGTATCATAGAGGCATTACTGAGAGTACCTCTCTTGGTAGGCAATCTTCTGAAAAAAAAGGGTTACAAAGGGCTAAAAAATACATCAGAGGACGTAACTGCAAAGAGGTATTATGAGCAAGGTCCTTCCTCCTCTTTTCAGTAACATAAAAACAGGATTTTATTTTAAAAATTTATTATAACTATTCCAGAATACTTTTCATAGTGTAGAGTCAACCACATTACATATAAGTTGTCTACAAAGCAAAACAATGAGATGTAGTTCTGAAGTTTTACACAACAACATCCTTCCAATAAAAATTTTAATATACTTTTAAAGAAGCATTATTTTACAGCATTAAGAGCATTCCCAGTACAAGCAAATTAGTTTGCAGAGCTAATAATGCCTATAATAAGATGGTTCTATATAGTCCCAAGTGGATCAATGAGACCTGTGGAACATACTTAAAAATATATTATTTTTTTAATTAGAATTTTGAATAACCACTCAGATGACAACAGAAATTAAATGTACTTGTTAGACCACAGTTTCATATATTTTTTTCTCCCTTCCAGGCCCATTAAAAGCACAGTCATCTACTGTGAACCATCTGAACCTTTGTGGGAGAAAAGAGTTTCACCTCATGTATACTGATGATAAAAGAAATGTGCCCCTGGAAATCTCTTAAGGTGATGTATGGATAAGAATAAAATCATATAGTGACAGCCTTGGCATGAAACTCAGCTCAGATGATTTCTCTGCAGACCCTCCATAAGCATCGCTAAAGTCAATGGAAGCTGAGAGAGGCTGAATAAGGTCACTTTCGGGTACTTCTTAGAAAGAGTCTTCTGAGACAGCCTTGTTCCTTCTGCAGGAAAGCACTTGGCATGTCCATGCATCCCTACTCATCCAGAACATCCTTACTTGCTTCCTGGAGAAACGCATTCCTGAACCACAGCCTCTGCTCACACAGAGGTCAGTGATGTTCCCTTTGCCATTAATAGCAACGGAGGTGGAAAAATGACATCATCTTATAAAATCCTGCACTTAAAGCAGAAAAACATTGCTCCTAAGATGAGGAGTAGTAGATTCCCCCTTCAAACACAGGGAGGAGAAACAGAAAAGCTTGCATACTAAGGTATATCAAAGCTCTCCTTTTTCCAGAACACACTCTCCCTTCATCAAAATCATGTACTAAGCAAAACAAATCCCCGCATTATCAAATGAGCTCTAAAACAAAACTTACTGTTGTTCACTATCAGTAAAGTGCAGGTCCAACTTCAGCTGAAAATCTGCCTCACTCAATGCGTCTTCCACCTACAAAAGAAGAGAAAGACAAAACTACCTTTATAAGTGGTCCCGCAACGCACTTAAATAGTTTTGCCCCAGAAGAGTACAGATAAAAATATATAGCAACAACCCCAGCAGAAATGAGCAATTAAAATAGTAAGTTGAGGTAATTGCCAAAGGGCACCATAGCAGACGGAGGTGCTGTTTGTCACCAAGAGTCCTGGCCATGTCAAAAAGTCTGTCCTTATGAGAGTAACCTGAGTGTATAGGGCACTGGGTTTCTTGCACAGTGAAAGTCTCCAGGTACTTGAAGCTTCAAGACAGCAATCATTTGAATTATCTTATCAGATGAAGGAGAAAAAGGACCAGGTTTTCTTCTACATTTGGAAAACACCCTGAGTGCTGCTGGTCTCCAGTAAGGAATTTCAAGGTTCAAATATGACTTGTGAAAAACATAATACAAAACATGACTAAGTAGGTCTTAAAAAAATAAAACTCTTTAATTCTATCTAAGTGTATATATTTTTTTTTTTTGGTGTGTGTGTATGGAAAAGAAATCTGCAGTCAAAGATTGATTGTACTTTGTCATATAATATTACGAGAAAAGTGTAGAATTTAGACTCCTCCAAGGTTATGCGTATTTCTTTTAGCATAATCCAGCCTTTCTTTAGCTAAAAAATGCTTTCTCTTTTGTGTTTGTCTGGAAACAACTGGAAGGTTTTTTTTTTCTCTCTCTCTTTCTCAAAAAAAAAAAAAAAAAAAAAAAAGCCCAAAACAAACAAAAACAAAACAGAAAAAAAATTTACTTTCCTTTTTAATGAGTTGTTGTTACTAAAAATCATAACTACCATCAGTTGCTGAAGAAATAATCATTATTAAAGCTGCAGACTGAATTTAAACTAGGAATCCAACAGAAGCAGGGTGCTTCAGATCTACCAAACCTCATCCACCGACAGAGGAGTTGAAATTTTGGGGCTGAACCTCTGTAACTCTGAGCACCAGCAAATGTGACTGAAATCAGCCTTAGATTAAGCAAATCCAATAGTTTCAGAGACAGACAGTGATAGCAGCACAAAACACCTTGAGGCAATGAGCAGATGTTTTCCTTCATATATATAAAAGTACACATTTAAGTATAAAAGCAAGTGAACTTCAGAAGATGGTTCAAAAATCACTGGACCCTATATGAGAAAATAAAGAGAGAGAAGCAAATACTTCTTTTCTCTGAAACATCCAACTCTGCATCAACAGATGATGCAGGAATTTTATGCCACATGTTACATTACAGTCTGGATTCCTGCTGAACTTTCCTGTACTTTACTTTTTTCACTTATTAGAGTTACACATGCATAAGACCCTTTGCAGGGAAAATAATTGAAATGGTCTCTCCAGAGCTCATACAGAAAAGACACTGAAATTTCTACCATTTATCAGTCTCTAATATGAAATAATATAATCATTAACTGAAAGTTGGTTACTTTTTTCAGTACTATTAGAATAAAAATAATATGAAGTTTTTCACAGTTACCAGGGAAGGGAAGGGAAGGAGTAGGGAGAAGGGAGAAGAAAGTAAAAAGCAGATCTGAACAGAAATTTTGGTAACTGACTTTGAAATAGTATACCGTACTATAGTACACAGAATAAATAATATATTGATTCTATTTTTTTCCAACAGAATCAAACAGGGGTGAAATTATCTTCCCTGAAGCACAAGATGATTCTACAAGCAAATGCAGGGCAACGTTAAACTGATGCAAAGCTCAAGAGTAGTCTTGTAAATCACAAAATTAAAGTCTGCAAATTCACTTTCCAGTTCTCCACTGCTGTGGTATGCCTGCATTTCCACAGTGCTCCCACTGTAGCCCACCCAACTTGTTTGGGAAGAGCCTGTATTCCCCTGTGAGCAATTCTCACACAATTCTCCAGAATCAGGCTATGGGTGCCATTTTCTAACCTCTCCTGCTTTCACCAAAGGAATGTACTGGTAGCAAAATGCTTTTTTTTTTTTTTTTTTTTTTTTTATTAAGTATTTTTTTGAATTCAATCAAAAAAATACAGTTAAAGATGCAGAACAAACTACGACTCTTTGTATTTCACCAAACAGGAATTAAGTGCATTATTTCCATTTTGAAATCTAATTTTTGAAGTTTGCAATCAACCACCTGAAACATTCAGGGAGGGTTTTCCCACTTTGCCTGGAATAGGATTCTATAGGACGTCATTGCTGGAGACGAGGTGAAAGGGCCAGCACAGAGAATCCTCTGGGATGGAGGACTTGTTCTTTAGTCACTCTCTGAAAGTCACATTTATTAGCAGATTGCAGACAGGGAGGAACTTTTTTTTTTTTTTTTTTTTTTTTTTTTTTGTAATAAGTTCAGCAAACAAGATGATATGGGGAGAAATAAGAGGGAGAATCAGCTTCCTCCTTCATTCAACAATCATGCTCTGCTGGGAGTATCTGGAGATACATCTATCAGGTTGCTGATGCTAGTGTCTCCTAGCCCTCAGGCTTTCATACATATTTACTCCTTCGGTTTAGCTTTTAAAGACTGACATTAGGGCTGCAACCAAAGTTTCCAGCCTTGTTATGACAGATTTGGATAATATTTAATGATTTAGGCAGGATGTCAGACTGAATGATCTAACTGTCCCACTTCACTGAAATTTTTCTGGAAAGCACGAAATCTAATCTCCAGCGATATTGCAGAGTTCATTGCTCTGCTCTCTCTCTGTCGCTAAATTGTCTCTGAGTGGAGCCAGCAAGCAAGGAGACAGACAAGTTACCTCTTTCATTGTGTGATGAAAACGGAAGAGATCCTTCTTTAAAAGGGATCAAAGCAAGAGCTTATGAAAATAAATCGGACATCTTTGTAGCACTAAAGGCTGCCTCGTCACTGCAATACTGTTTCCTCATTCAGAGAACGCTGCAAAAAGGGACCTAATAAACCAGAGATTTTTAAAATATCATTTGAATGCTGAGAGTTGTGCTCATTTCCAGACTGATAGCTGAGCCTTTCTCCATATAATGTCAGGCAAAGAAGATATATTTCCCTATTTTAGCTTATCTTGGGTTATAGAGGAAAACAGTAGCAAACAAGATAATCTGAGCATGCACATTGCTACATTTTCTGCACTGAGCCTATCTCATCAACCTGTCCCATCGATGAAATGGCCAGGCATCATGAGCAGACGGCGCGCTGCTCACCTCAGGTAATATTTGACAATTACAGTTCTGAGAGTTGAAACTGTATGGAATATATTAACTCAACCTCTTCTGTTACCCAGTCTATCTGTCTTGACCATATATCAGATCTGCCACTTACAGAAAAAGCAGTTTCTGATAGTGAAAAAGCAGAGTCAGTTCTTTACACAGAACCAAAAAAAAACTCATCATGTCACAACTGGTACGAACAGAACTGGGATCTACTGCGTGCTAAATAAGTTGGCTAGTGATAAAAAAACTAGTATTTGAAAGAACCCTTTGAAGACTACTAAATATCATTGTAGGCCTCTAATTTCCCCCCACAAAACAAATAAAAAAGGCATTTAGTAACAGTCACATCCAGTATATGAGATATGGGACAAAGACGTACCTCAGCCTCTGAATAGTAGCTACTCACAATATAAGGTTTCTTTTGAGCATAGTGCCCTGTGAAGTGACTTGTTGTAAGCTCTTTTATATTACATAAAATTTATATCTAATTATAAGGTCTTGGGGGACAAGATACTGCAGCAGGAAACAACAGAACTGGGAACTTTAAGCAGAAGCGAATTGTGCCAATCTGCTCAATACACAAAAATGTTTTTCAACTCTTTATTTTGCATTTATTTCTTTAGAGTGCCTTTAGTGGCTCATCTGGGGCCAACAAACCTGTTTCTCCTCTACCCTGCAAATAAGATGCAACTTTAGCAAACATAATGGAGTGTTCTCTGTATAAAAGACCTCTGTAAGTACAGAATCAGGCAGCTGTCCTTCTCCCGAGGGTCGTCCAATGTGAAGATCGAGAGGAGCACAGTTTATCAGGATTCAGAATGAATTTTAGCTGTGAGAAATCCTGTGGGATCCTTACTTTCCATTTAGTGGGGTGCACAACTTTCCTGAATATTAATACAAAAATCATCAGAAATCATTCTTGCTCAGTGCAGCAGAAATTGCTATAATTTGAGAGGAGGGACTTTTAATCAGAGATGTTCCACTGTGGAAGGATAAAATTAATTTTCAATTAAGTGTGCTGGAACATTTTTCTAACAAATATTGATAAGCTTGTACTTACTGATTTTTCATACAAACACAAACCAACAATTCTAGGTAGGAAAAAAGAAAAAAAAAGGAAAAAAAAAAAGGAAAAAAAAAGGAAAAAAAATGAGAGAGAAAAGTGAGCTTTGTCTCAGTACTGTCATTTGCTGGAGCAAGAAAGAGCAGTGAGGAGAGGGGAGGAGGTGGCCCTAGAAGGTTCACAGTTTTCTCGGTTGAGTTAGATCTACACAAATGTATGAAACAAGTTATCTATTGCACAAATGATGAATTCTGGTTGACACACTTGTATTTCTGATATGCTGCCATATGTAAATTTCAACTTCTTATTCCACTAGAAAGCTGGTATCAATTTGAGCTATATTTTCTAATAGATTCACCACATAAGAACACTCTGAACAAATGTACATGTTTTCAGTGCTGGTAAAAAAACTCCTCCAGGAATCCCCGGTCAATACATGCCATGGTGGGTCCATGGTGGGACCATGGTGGGTCTATGGTGGATTCATCTCCTCCCAGTGGCCCTGTTTGGTTAAGTCATGCCCTCACCTCCTCATGTGACTTCATTGACACATTCTGTGACACTGTGGCAGCTCCAGAGTGACATTAATTATGGAAGGCTAAAGTTAAAGAAGATATAACTTGTGTTTTTCATGTGCATCCCAGGAGAACTCACCCTTTCACCATCCAGAAGCAGGTGCACTCTGAAGTTCATTGATTCATTAAGAATTATTTCTTCGTTTCTGTACAGGATCTGAAATATTCTGCTGTAAACGCTGCTTTCATGAACACAGGCAGAGCAAAGGCTGGAATCACCTGCACAAAACACAGACAGCATACCAAAGTCAATTTTTCAGGGACATTATTTTATATCTACTACACTTCCACTCCAGAATTATCCAGGACAGTTATATTACTACTTGTAATTAAACACTGGAATTCACAATAAATGCTAATGGAGCAGATGATTGTTATTGTGGGTTGTAGTTTCCCAACCATGGCATTTAAAGAAAATAAATGTCCAGCTGAGGCAGGCAGACTGAATTTCACAGTGAAAATGGCTGACCCTGTGATAGTACTTACCCTACTTACTTTACTTCTAATGAAAATTAATGAAAGCACCAGATGTCTTCTAGGAGGGTTTGCTATTCAGGAGCATGAGGACTGTGGGTGTTTATCAGCACAGACAACATCTATGAAATTTCATCTTTTATCTGCAATGGACATCTTTCAGAAAACAGGTCTTTCCAGATCTTTCAGGTGCTCCCTGAAGTTACTAATTACAGGTGTACAATAGCTTCTCCAAGTAAATTCAATAGCTTCTCCAAAGTAAAACCCAGATATGAAGGGACATTTTAAATTAAAATACTAGAAATGAAAAAAGTAGTCAGATGTTTCAAATTAACAAAAGTCCTGTCAGGTATGTCAGGCCAAATTGGCCCATACTATTGGGATTGAAATAGGGCATTCAAAAGTGAAAACTCTAAGCTTCTGCAGACTGTGTACAGACCGTCAACGGCTTCATCTGTCTGTCAATATATCACATCATCACAAATTAATTAACCATAAACTAAGGTTGCATTTATCCTTCCTAACTCCTAGGTGCCTCCAGTATATAAGTCAATATCAGAGGAGGAGGAATATGAGTTTTTGTTCACCTGGACAAAAGAGGGAGGAGCGTGCTTTAGAATGAGGTCACTTGTAGTCTGAAGTCTACTGCTTACTGAGTAATTCTTCTTTCACTAAAAGGAAAACAGTTTGACTTGCTTAGCTGCAGAAATTTATGTTAAAGACACCAACATTTACTAACTACATTGACTTTTTCTTGAAGAGTCTGCAGTGCCTATCCAGCTGTTTAAAAAAAATTGGGCACCAAGATTTCAGATACTTCCAAGTTGTATCCAACCGCTAATCCCTTGCTGATTATACTGCCATTGCCTCAAATCAACAATTTCCTACAAAATTTACTCAGACAGTTTTATTTTTTTCTTCCAGGAACTAGTGCCATAGGAAGCTGAGCTTCTGAAATATAATTCTATAGCAAATGGTATATGGCAACTAGATATGCACAATTCTGAGCAAATGGGCATAAAAAAATAACAGGTGTACCCATATCAGTCCTTTAAAGAGACCCAGATCTGTGATGGTCATCAAGAAGCCAGGAGATACATGTTTTTTTTAAAAGTGGGATGGTTTCTCAAAAGGAACTTCTGTGAATCTTTGTATAATTGTTTTGATCCCATGAGCTGTGATAGATAAAAGTCCAGATCAGAAAGTCTTATAGAGTACTGGTTTGTTAAGAGTCTCAAATCAGGACAGGCCTATTCTGCTGTGTGAAAAACTACCATTTTTCTTTTCAGTGGAAGAATCATATAATTTGCCATCAGAAGTTGCTGAGGTAAGACTGAAAGCGGACTGAAGGTTTTCATAGGCAAAGTTTGTTTTGGGAGGGAAAGGAATTAAAGAAGATGCAAGGCTAAAAAGAAGAATAGATAGAGAAGTGAATGGAGCTTTGCCATTATAATGATTAATTTTTGTGCTGTCTGTCTGCTGGAAACTTAAATAACAAACAAAGACACACCTTAAAAAATCCTTTTCTGTGTAGGGAAGAAAAAAAAAGATTAAATAGCAGTAAGGCTTGAGTTAATTAACTAGAAGGGCCATAGGGTTGACACCCAAACTGCATTCAGATCATTTTTCTGTTGCTGACTCCTACCCAGCACACCAAGCACTCGTGGAAAGAGCACAAGTGTTGTCAACCTGCTATTGTCTTCCCATCACACTTTCTGCACAATAGTTATGCAAAAGTCCAGGCAGCCTAAATAAATACACATTTACTTCTGTGTGTTACACCAATTAGACTGGAATGTCTCAGTCTGATTATCTCTTCAAAAGCATGCAGTCATATTTATTTGAATTTAAACCCCATCCTATTAGAGACACAAGGAAAATTTTGTTAGAGGTATAATGTATTCTTATGCCTTTCTTGCAGACAAAGGGATCTTTAGGTTATTTGATTAGGATATTGATATACTGGGACTCTTCAAAGACAGAAAGTTTAATATCATTTCCTTTTCAAACACAGTCTGCACAGGTCATGGCTAGGATGTAATTACTTTAGGAGCTAGATTTGCAAGGTGACATAAAGAGATATTCTTCTTCCTGTGACGGTCAAAGTCAAAGACATGTTGCAATGCTTCAAGATGCCTCAAATCAGTGTAAGTGGAAATGATACACCAGGCCAAAAGACCATTCAGTTTGAAACAGAGACTTACCTTTACAAAGCCCTACAGCTGAAGAATGTCTGATGGTTTTCAGATTGACACAGCTCATGGTTGCCTATCTTAATGGCAGCAGCCTGCTTCTTTTCCTCTTAAATATCACATAAGGCTGTGGTAGGGCTTCCCTGGGAAAAGTGCTCAGCACTATGAAGGTATCTGGACAATGCTCACCACAATGCACGCATCCTCTAGGCAAAGGAATATGGCAATGTCTCTATATAAATGTAAATATCTAGCTAGAACACGTGCATACTGTTGTAAAGATAATCATGCTGGATTTCTTAGGCTGTTTCTCCTGCTAGAGTCAGTGATACTGCTGAAAGATGAGTTGTTAATCAGCTCTCCTCAGCTGAGGAGAATACTGCTAATACTGCACAGAAGAATAAAATAAAATAAAATGGCATGGAATGGAATGGAACAGAACGGAACAGAACTGAGTGGAATGGAACAGAACAGAAACTAGAGAAGAATGAAAAAAAGAGTCTGAATGCAGTAAGGAGTTGTCTTTGACCATTCACCTGCACAGTTTCACATGACTTTTGAGTCTTCTGGGTAATTTTATTCCAACTTGAGGGTATTTTTTAGTTCTTTTAGTGCAGTTTATATTGTCCCTTTTATAATGTGCACCATTCCCCCAGTGGGGGATGTTTTTAGTCTCATTAATTTGAAATGAAAATGCAAAAAAAAGAAAGAAAACAAGTTCATTGAGTGCTGTGCACGTGAAAGGAGGAGAAGGAGGCACTATTTAATTTTTTTTTCATTGTTTTTCTTCTTATTAATCTGTAGTATAATCTTAATTAACTCATGGAGAAGACAGTTACATAATAGAACTCTTGAAATTATTAGCCTTCTTATATCCAAGCTACTATCCAAAGCAATTACTCTGTCTTTTGACATATTTACAATTTTATGGCTCTGGTCCATATAACTGTCTATATAGTGGCAAGATACATAAATATTAATATTTATTTCCAGGATCACAGAGTATAAACACCTCAAGCATACCAATGAATAACCCTTTATTGTACTTCAAAAATATTTTAAAACAAAAACTTTTACTCTCAAAAGCAAATTGACCTGTAGCATTTTACCTGTGGAAAAAAACAAAAGTAGAACTCAGCTTTCAGAAGTCCTAATTCAGAATGCAAACCATCCTCTCTACATAACTGCAAGGAAGTAGATGAAGGATAGGTGACCTCTAAACAATGAATTCATTACTTATGTAATTTAGCTATAATTTCAGTCACATTGTTCTGAAGACCACCATCAATTAAAATAGATTTGAAGCAAAAGTTATCTGTTTGAGGCAGATGTGCTACAACAAATATAAGAAATTAGTTTTACATTATAAAAAGTGATGGAATAGTAGAGAGAAGCAAACAATGATACATCTGGCCTAACATATTGAGGAAAGGGTACCAGTAACTGAAGAACAACATCAGAAACCTGGGTCCTCTCAACATCACTGACATTTCTTCTTACCTTTAAATCTCCTTCCTTTCAACCATCATGTACTTACTTTATTTTTTTTTTTCCTACTTCTCTCTTTAAAAAAATGCTTTGAGCAGTTTCAGAGGCACTCTCTGTCAATAACAATTCCTGGAGCAAGCAAACAAAAAACTCACCTTGACGAAATCAACTGACACTGATGTCGCACATATGCCTCAACCTCTGGTTTCTCTCAAGGAGAAACTTTGAACCAGCAGTGCCTTGGCATAGCTGAGACATCATGATGAATGATTCCCCCAGAGCCACCTAAGTCATGAAGACCCTTGCTGTTTTCTAGTTATAGCAGTGTCCATTTTTTATGTATTCCACAATCTGTTCGGCATGTAGGTGATTAGCATGCTCCAATCTAGACATCTAGTGGCTTTCCATAATTACATTTTCAATTCTACTTGCTTCTGAGGCCTTCTGTCAAAGGAAACTGAAATAAACCTAAGCAACAAATCATTTCAAGCATAATAGGCATCCAGATATGCTGCACAAATTTGCCCAAGATCTTTAGTATAATCTGATTTTTGAGAAATGCTGCATTTATTTCATCGAGACTTTAAAACATGTAAATGCCTTATCACACAACCCCTAACACAGAACTCCACCACTAAGAAATGTTCCTATGATACAAGGTAACTTTCAAAGTTATATGTATAGCTTTCCTGAAGAAAAAGCAGTAATTAGAAAGGAAGAGGTTTTCAATTGTAAAGCTACAGAGATATAATGTGCAGTTTGAATGATCAACAGTATATCACTTTTGAATTACTTTTTTAAATTTAGTTTCTAAGAGATAGCAGAAACAGAAATAAAACCATGGAACAAAACACTTGGATTATCTTAAAATCAACTACTTTGCTAAGAACAACCTTAAATAATGTTGGATTTCCCTGCATAGGAGCAAGAGACACAAATGGGATGTGAAAAAGCTCTGTTCTCCAGAGAAAACACATTAAAACTTCCCTTGAAGCAAATTCTGTTCTGCACAGCTTGTCTATTAATCTCATAGTCTTGACTGCCATGGTCTTGCTGAGGAGTACTGGGGAAAAATGCCATACTATGTGCCCCAGTTAACTTGAATTTTATTATAATTCACCTTCAGGGTTTGATGAAGAAAGAGCAGAGAGAGGATTTACCCTGTCTCTGTAGTCTATTCCCTAAACCAAAATTGGTCCCAGATAGGCAAGGGAATACTGCTTTTTAAAAATAAGGTGGGAAGGAACTGTGATGGCTCAGTCCCAGCACTGTTGCTCCAGACAAAACATTCTGTCCCCTCTCCTACACATACTGTAGGTGACGACAATCCAGCCATGATCACTGCAGTTACCTCAGGCACATGTTTTTATTCTATGTATAAAGTTATAACTTCAGGGAACATCACTGTGATGAGCAAAGTTTTTGAAATAAAAAGAGCGAGTTTTTTTGAAACACAAGTTGCCTTATCCAGAAGTAGTTCTCTGCCATGTATTAGGCACAATGTGAGAGTATAGGCAGTGATAATAGAGTCCATAGGAAAAAATGCATGTGTAAAACATATCTTACTTTGAATCTAGCCTCTTTACTTCCTTTACAAACAGAGCAAAGGAAATAAGATACTCAATCGCTAGCAGCTTCTTGAATATCTCTTACTACCTGAGGAAGAAAAAGCATTATCACTCTGTTGTTCAAAGAAATGGGAATGCAAGGTTCTCCTAGGGTTTTCTTTAATGAAAGAGATATTCTTCAAAACACAGGAAAAACAAGATACTGTAGTTGTAGATAAAGCTTTATTCTAATTATTTCACTATGAATATTTCATGAATATCAGTATACATTTAAGCATTTGTATTTCAGATCAATTCAAAGTCATGAGAAACACCATGTTCTCTGCAGCTGGGTTCCCAACACAACAAATTTCAGAGATTTATAAAACCTTCAAATGTAGGCAGGTTCATCTTCCAGTGTCTGTGTCACTCGTGCACAGACAAATGAAGGGCACCGTGACACATTTACCACAGAAAGATCTGTAAGCACTCTGGTGTCTTCCTACCTACAAACCTTATGTTACTTCCCACACAGCCTAACAGTGTCAGTAGTTCATGTGAACTCTCTTAATCTGCTTCAGTGTAAAGTAGCTAAAAGTGTAAAGACACTAAAACACTGAAGTCTGTTTAATCTGAGATAGTGGGACCATGACCTGAAGTCATTTTGTCACATGATAATGTAGCTGAATGAGGAGGGTGCTAAGAAACCCTCAAAAAGACATGATAACATCTTTAGTATCTCAAGCAAGACTAGCTGTACCCTACCTAGATGTATCTTCTGTGACTTCTATACTACTCATCTTCTTAGTTGGTACTATCGTAAAATTAATCCATGTCTATCAAGGACCTCAGTACCTTCCTCTTCCATTCAGACACACATATTGGGCAGTCCTTTTTCTTGGTCTTCAATGTTTGAAACTCCCACAGACCTCTGAAGGAGACACAGATCTTGTTCATAGTCTCTAAAAAATAGGTGGTGACTCCCAGGGGTCAATACTGGGTCAATTCATTTATTGAATGGGACAGGAGTGCACCCTCAGTAAGGCTGCTGACGATATAATACTGGGAGAAGTGACTGAAAGTGCCAATGACTCTGTGCTGCCATTCACACAGACTTGAACAGACTGGAAAAAAAAGAGCCTCAAAAAGCTCAACAAAAGCAAGTGCAGAGTTCTGCACCTATGGAGAAATAACCTCGTGCATGGGTCTGGAGAAGAGAGGACTGAGAGGGGATCTTGCAGTGTGTACAAACATCTTAAGGGAGGGTGTCAAGAGGATAGGGTCAGACTGTAGGATAGAATGAGAGACAGCAACAGGATGAGAGGCACCAGGCACAAACTGAAACACAGCATTTTTTGTCTGAACATAAGAAAAAAATTCTTCACTGCAAGGGTGACAGCACTGGGACAGGCTGCCCAGAGAGATTGTGGAGTCTCCTTCTCTGGAGATACTCAATCGTCTGGCCACGATCTTGTGTAACATCCTCTAGGTAACCCTGCTTCTCTAGGGGACTGGATGATCTCTAGAGGTCCCTTCCAACAAAAAGCATTCTGCAAATCACTTGCAGAATATACTACTTTTGCTTTTTTTTTTAGAGAAAATTAGGACATGTGACATTCCTCGAATGAACTGTACACCATCTTGTTAAAAACTAAGTATTATACTGCAAAATATAACCAAAGGAGACCAGAAAGTCTTTTGCAAATAGTCCCGTTTATCTTGTTTGCTTTTTTTTTTCCCCTTTACCATCTGTTAGATCCATATGCTTCTTAAATAAGACCTAATTATAGGTTTGCACTGCAACTAATCACATAGTGGTAACTGTTGCAAATTTCAACTGAGAATTTATTTTCTTCTTTATAAAAATTCCCCCCCAAAACGACCTTGAGATAGCTGCTTTTCTACAGTTTTCTGAACTTGGGTTCACAGTAGTTATAGCTGGTGCATGTGTATCTGTGCTAACATATGGAAAAAAAATTTATGACAAGCTGCAGTAAGAGCCAAAGTACAGTTTTCACCTAGTACAATAAAAGGAGCGACCTTGGGACAGAAAGTGACTGTATCTAATAAATATCCACTGATGTCTGTTGTGCCAGAGGTCTTTGTGTTCTGTGTTTTCATGTCATTTTGTATTCACTGCAAGCTGAAGCACTGTTGTTATGGGCTATCAACATTCAAGAATGGGGTTATTAAATGTTAGGTCAATAGAAAATAAAATTTCAGCTAAACTATAAAACCGTGTGATAGTCTTTTATGGTCTTCCATTTGCATTTCTTTTTGCTCATTGTCTCTCTCTCTCAAAGGAAAAAAAAAGGAAAGATTTTAAGAAAGCATATAGTATTTTGGAGGCACAGTATGGTTTAGCAGTTTAAGGCAGAACAAATATTCTCATCGTAGATGAATCAAGTAAACAGAAATTTTTAAGATGTTAGAATACTGCAACTGTTGTATAGCATGTCTTGCCCCATCACCTCTGAGCTGACCACATATAGGACAGGGATCCCCATGGCACTGATTTGGGCATCAGGAATCTGTGGATCGATAAATCAGAAGATCTAGTATATCAGTAGATGGAGACTTTCCAACTGCCAAGGATTTTTTTTCAGGAGGTGGTAAGAACAGCTATGTGAGTGATTATTTTTTAATTGAAAGATAGGTCTTGTTTTCTGACACCTCATTTCTTTACAGAGCAACTCTCATTGAATTACAATCCCAAAATATTCTTCCTCTGCCTTGTGCTGCTCCACAGAGTGACAAGGGAAAAAAAAAAAAACATCCCTGTCACAAATCTATCTGGCTTTTAGAACTGAAAGAACATGAGCAAAGAAGGATTCAGTCCTAAAATTAAATTTTGGAAGAGACATTTCCACCAATTTAGGGAACAATAAGTGTCCTAATGAGTTCAAAAAGGACAAGACTTCACTTTCAGGTCCAATAGACATTTGCATAAATGTCCATTTACACCATTCAGGTAAATGTTTTATAATGCTCTCCAATGTCAATGTCACTTTGCATTGCTGTGTAATGTGAAAGGCTGAAGGATAAAAATGAATCCAGTCCTAAATATAGTAAATGAGGAGTCGAAGTGCCTTTGAAAAGTCCAAAACACCAGATATCTGCTTCAGCATCACAAGACTATGACAATTTCGAACTGTCATGCTGACCTCCCAGTCAGTTAGGAACTTTTCTGTCAGAAACAGATTTTTGTTTTATTGCTTTTCTTGCTTTTTTTTTCATTTAAAAAAAAGGAAAAATGGGGATAGTTTATTCTAAGTTAATTCATTCCTGCTCTCAGGTAGTTTTTCTCATCATAACTACCACAACTTCTTTGTGTTAATCATTGGTGTAAAAGTCAAAACAAGTTGTTGAAAGCAGGAAATGTATCTTGCTTCAGGTGGGGATGGAATAAGAAGAGGACATTTCCAGGAATTAATTCCAGCTATTCTACCAGCTATTCTAGGTTTTCATATAAATATGGAATCAGCATATCGCAAGAGAAAAAAAGAGAGAGATGTAGAAGGAAGAATGGAAAACAAGTAGGTCCAGACCTGGCACTAGGGATCAGGACTCCACTCACTATGAAATGTAAGGACAAGTGTATTCTCGTTTTATTTACAGGAAAAAATGAAGTTCTCTTTCTCACACATACATTTTACACTCTTTTTTTTTCTTTTTTCTTTTCCTAATGCTCTCAGAGACTTCTACCTTTAGCTGGTCATCCTTATTACAAGTTTTTTTTTTTTTTTTTTTTTTTTTTTTTTCACTGTATTTGAATAACCTTCCACATTCTGAGACACATTTTTGCCTCTGGGAGACCCAGAGGAATCACTGGGGAAATATCCTCTATTTTATTAGATTGAGAGTTACTAGAATAACAAAGGACTGACTAAAGATATGATTTTTTGTTTGTAGTGGAAATGCTATATTATTAGCAAATAGCTTTTAAGAGAGCCTTAATAAAATATGTATGCATGTACATTCCTGTGAAATAAGACTCTGAATTTATGAGCATCAGGATCTGTGTATGTGTCTTGGATCTTAGCCCATGTACTTGCTACCCTTGACTTTAGAGATGTTGAATATGTAGGCATCATTGGAATTAATTTCACCCAGATCAGTTGATTTTTGCACTCTTGGAGTGTGCATGTGCCTCCTAGTCACATGCAAAAGCCCTACATATAACAAATGATAGCTGGAAGTCAGAGCCAAAAAACACAGAATCTATAAACCTTTTATAGATCCATTGCTGGTATAGCTGCCATCACTGTGAATTAAATACAAAAATGCATTTTTGTGATAGTCTAACCACAAATGTAATAATAAATATAATCTGTTAGACCAAAGAGTTAGTCCCCAAAACCCCAATATAAAATAATCAACACAAATTTCATCAAAATCCTTAATGCAAACTGAGGGTACTTAAGTACTCAAGCAAAACTATGTAAGGGTGATGTTGTCTGCCCAATAAAGAGGCTAAATGAATGAAAAATCCAAATCAATGTTAACATACACATGCTAAAAAAATAAATTGCAGTTCCATTTGCTGGAAAGCAGTTTCTGTTCAAAATAAAATCAATGTCACTACAAAATAGCTTCCAAAACATAGCAAGTTGCTTATCTGTAAGAGGAAACATTTTTAGTATAAGCCATAAGCTTAATGGAAGACTAAAATATACTTTGTTATGTTCTACATGTTTTAAGCATTACTTTGAGCAGATATTTTAAATCTTCTCATCTAGCTGATACAAGAGATTCTCCTCTCCTAGGTCAGACAGTTTTTGTATTTTTACTAATTTAATTGCTAAACTGCACAAAACCAAACTATTTTTTCTTACTCATTTGTTTCTCCATTTAGATTCCATTAACCTCTATTACTGCTTTTTTTCTTTCTTCTCTTTTCCTTTCTTTTCTTTTCTTTTCTTTTCTTTTCTTTTCTTTTCTTTTCTTTTCTTTTCTTTTCTTGTCTTTTCTTTTCTTT